>JAUPMG010022954.1:0-15051 GCA_031762675.1 Pachysandra terminalis | reverse complement strand
TATATATATATAAAGAATAGGATTTTCATATAATTTGGTATAGTTCAATGTCGTTGATTATGTATTGACTTACCACTCCCATGTGGAATGGGGTGAGAGTTACTGTTTACAAATCTTAAGGGACACCAACGAGACTCTTAGATTTGGGACGTGACACATACATGGCATATTTGTGAGATGATAGTAGTGTTAAGTCTGGAGAAATATGGAGGTGGTGCCCATATGTTGAGACCTTCACGCGTTCGTTTCGACCATAGGGTTGAAATTGATGTAAGGAACTAGGAGTAGGTCGTTACCTTGGGTGGAGATTCCCGAAAAAGGATCAATGGTTGGCTATACCTGATAGTAATATTCCCTGAAACTAGTTAGTGGAGTGTTTTCGGTCACTCATTGGGGTGTAAATTCCATGAAATTGAAATATGGAGTTTGGTTTTCTAAGGAGGCAAGGCTTAACATGAAATCAAGTCACAAATCATACATTAGACTTTGGAATTATATCTTATGTTATCTGCCTTATCATCGAATCCTGAGGTCATTTGATTATTTGCATTCATGACAATTGCATTCATTCATATGCTCATTTCATATTGTTCCTTATATTATAATAGTACAAGGTTAGATTTGTTAGTATTATGGATATTGGCATGTGTTGTATGTTATGTGTACTTTCATTTTAAGTAGATGAAACTATTGTATCTTACTGGGCCTCATAGCTTACGTGTTTTAGACGATGTAGTTCAAGACGTGTTTAGTATTTTGGATTATTTACTTCTTGGATCTTAGTAGTATATTAATTACTTTTACATTGGGATTTTATTAAGTGACTTGGGTTGTAATAATCTTAGACTTGAATACTAATTTCCACCCTTCTTTATTTTATTAGATTTGTTCATAAATGACATATGGACCTTTATGGAGTTAAATGTATGAAAGTTTCCACAAGTACTAGTTTTTATCTTGCTTATGGATGGATTAGACTTTGTGTCGATACAATTTTTCAAATCCATTGGTTGAGTTTGATGGTTGCACCTCGAGATCTATACGAGATCATAAGGATTCATGCCACGGGTTTTGGGGTGTGACACGTTTGCTTCTCTGTAGGTTTTTGTCTTTTTATTTTCATTTAAGGTTTTAATATTAACTTTACCTTATTTAAGCCTAAGTACCTAAGACTATTAAACCTTTTTTACATATAATTCTTGAATTTTCTATTAAAAAGACTTTTAGTGAATAAGATAATATTAGTTTTAAATTCTAAAGCTCAATTTGGTATAAATTACTAAAATTAACTCTATCAATTGCCTTATAATTGTAAATGAAGGGTACTGAGAAGCTTTAGTGCAATAAAAATAATTAAAATGATTTCTATATAGTGATAATTATTATTTCAAACTTATCTATGTGATTGATTTCATTGTTGATTTCATTGTCCAAATTATAAAGCTTCTTTGGTAACTGCTTATTGCTTGACTTGGCTTACCGTATAGCTAATTTTACCCATCAAGTTTTCTCTTACAAAGTTTTGAATGTGGAGCTCAACCCCAAATTTATTTTATCACATACGCATGCATTCAACGTGGTATCCATTAGTATAGCCATATATAGTAGTAATGAAATGTAAAATTAGAGCTCAAGGTTCAACTTTAGAAATTGCAGTTTTCTCTAAATAGCAAGATTTGAAGCTATTCTTATCAGTCTCATAGCATCAGATTATATCCTTGATACCGATATCGCACCTTATCGAATTATATCCTTAGTACCTGAGCTAATAGCAATCGCGTCAAGGATTCAACGATCCTTAACCTCCCGGTATGTTGCACCGTCTACCGGAATCAAGAAGAACTGATGGTGTATCACTCGACAACGGAGGAATAAACGGCTCTTGAAAACTCAAAGAAGTATTAAAACACAAAGCACAAGGACGAGAGAATAAGAGAAATCAACAATTATTATTGCAAGTGGTGTGTATGAAATGGGTGGAGAGGAGGACCTCTATTTATAGAGTTCCTCACACCCCTATGACAAGGCATGTTCCTTTTCAAGATACATCTTGGGCCTAAAAGATGATATATGTCCAAAAGAAGACTCTAAAATAAGCCCAAAATCAATCTCAAGTACTTGGGCTTATAAGGCCCAAAAGCATAACTTCAAGGTTCACAAAAGTCCAAGGAAACTTCAAGATTTTGAATCAAAAATCCAACAATTCCCCACATGATTCAAAATACAATACACTAAAAATGGATATGACGAGTGATCAAAAAGAGTGAGCTGCAATGATACCGGTGTCTTTTGGACTTGAACTGATACTTAGGATTTGCAAGACAGTGTATATAGAGATCTGATGATATAAATATCTTGAATTGAATCTCTTTGATGTATACATTATATTCTTGCAATCCACACAACACCTTACCACCGTCTAAGTTCTAAGCGGGTTGGCACATTACACGGCCATGCACCTCTCCTGAATAGTCATGAGTGCTCTAGAGAATCAACCCCATTCTTAACAGAAGCAGCCCCACTTATACACGCATTAGGTGAGTTCAATCAAGTAGGTAATTGCATTCAAACAACCCACCTTTGAAGGCTATGGTACACATTAATGGCTCAACATACCATTGCAATTAGCACTGTCAACATCATAGGGAGGAATTTCTCAAATACAATTAATATAATGCTGACAAACTCCAAAATGACTTGTTTTTGCCATTGAAGCTAATTCTTGGGATCTCCATTCACATAGGTTGGGTTGCCATCACTGGTCATTTCTATTATGAGTTGTATCCCATCTCCCTCGATGTTATACACACATACCTTTTGTTAGTGCCTTAATGGAGCTATCAGACTCCCTGAATATGTCATATGACATTTAATACATCACAAACTGATACTTATCATTGATATTAATTAGTATACTTCCAATATACTTCACTTTACCTTCTCAAAGATAATATCATATCTCATATGATAATCTTTGCAGTATGTACTTAATGCATTGTCTTCCCCACGTTTCTAAATATAAAAACGTGTAAGCAATCATAGCCAACTATACGCCCAGAGACTTACAAATCTCTCCGCTTGAGCCTCCAAAGAGAAAGGCACCGAGCACCGTTCCAGAATGTAAAATAAAGGATGATAATTTTCATTTTCTTTAATTAACGTTAAATCATTCTAGTCTAATGAGTAGTAAGCTGCTGACGTCGCCTATTTAGGAAGGTTTCCCATCCCGAGAGGGGTCGTGTTTTATCCCAAATTGAATCATGGGCTGGGCTCACTCACTTTCTTTCTATAGAAAAGGGTTCGATCATAAGCTTATGTGATCGGAGCCTTATAGTACTTCTCTAATGGAAAGTACTCCCACAATTTCAAATACATACGAAAATGGATTTTTCTCATGCATATACCACATTAATTTTCAATAATGTTCTCAAAGTTGAGACTCCATCAAACCTTATGAAAATAATTTAAATAAGAATAAAGGCCAAAATTACATATCAGGCTATAATATCACACTTTTATGGATGTCACTAAACAACATATAAGAAATTATGCCCTTATTTATGAAATTTAAATTTCAATATACTACATGATAGGCATGATAAAATAATCTCTACCTGTTACAACTCATATAATTTTCAAATAATCAAATAATATCATAACAATGTAAGCAATAAAAAAATCACTAATTTTCATACCTATTTTGTAATAAAATGCCATTTCCACATTGATATCTCATATCAAAAGAATTTAATTCTCATAAGCATTAGTTAGGAAATATCTCACTTACTTCTCTACACTTATAAAAAATCTAAATAATAACCCCTACACTTAGGGTATTATATAATTTCTCACATCTAAATTTCAAATTTTTTGACTGGTCACACACATTTTATTACTATTTCTCATAAATAAAATCATTTGAAATGCCGAAGTGATTCAGGCTTGAACCAATTAAACTAATAGAAAGCCAGACCTTATGAGTAAAAATAAAAACAGAACTTTAGGCTAATACAAGACCACAAATGATGGGCCACACTCTGGGTTGTGAATGGGGTAAAAACAAAAACACTCAGGTTGTTGTAAAAAGTATGTATTTAAGTGTAGGTAAGATAAGAAGAATGTGATATATAAATAATTTTTTATATGATAATGGGCACATGCACTATTATCAAATATAATTAATGAATAAATAATATTGACATGCAATCAAGAATAATCTAAAATATAACTTTATAAAATAATAATAAATATGAGAATGAGAACTTATCGATTTATGGAGCGAGGCGTGTGGTCATTGTCCTTGACACTGATATCGCCCCCTATCGGATTATATCCTTTGTGCTTGATGGCGACCGACGTCTAGGATTCAACGGTCCTTGACCTCCCTGTAGGTTGCACTGTCTTCCGGATTCGAGGAGAACTGACGGTGTATCACTCGATAATGGAAGAATAAACGGCTCTTGAAAGCTCAAAGGAGTATTAAAACACAATGCACAAGGGAGACGAGAAAGAGATAAATCAACAATTATTATTGCAAGTGGTGTATATGAAATGCGTGGAGGAGACTTCTATTTATAGAGTTCCTCACACCCCTTTGAAGAGGCATGTGCCTTTTCAAGGCACCTCTTGGTTCTAAAGAAGATATATGTCCAAAAAAAGACTCTAAAACAAGCTCAAAACCAATATCAAGTACTTGGGCGATGAAGATTCCAACCAAATGTACTTGGGTCTAGAGAAAGTTATTATCCCTTCGAGCGAGGGTTTATGATCTGATCAAAGTGGTTATTTCCTCGGGTCACTCTGTCTCTATTTGGTAGGATAATTGGTATTCAATTAGCCCCCTTATCGACCATGTTACTTTCAGACAGATTCTCCAGTGGGGTCTCTCTACTAATTAGACTGTGGACAAGCAACCCCCTAAGCATACGGATCAGTCTCACCCCTTTTGGTCTCTTTTTACCTTCTGTACAGATCAAGCCAAGTCCAAATGATGTTTGGCATTGGTACCCTTCAAAGAATGAACAGTTTTGTACCAAGAGCACCTTTAATGCCTTAAGGACTGCTACGGCCAAGGTGTTATGGCATCCTCTGACTTAGTTTAGTGGCAACATACCAAGACATAGCTTTATTGCCTGAACGGCCATTCTGGGTCATCTACTTACCCAGGACAAGCTAACTAAGATGGGCATCCTCAGTTCCTCTATCTGTATTCTATGTAACAAGGAGATAGAATCTCATCCTCATTTATTCTTTGACTATGATTTCTCAATCTCAGTCTGGTCGGCGATCCTCGGTAAATGTGATACCCCTCACTGCATCCTACCTTGGCCTGATGAGGTGGATTAGTGTACTAACAAGTTCACAGGTAAGCACCTTGTTGCACGTATCAGAAAGCTAGCATTCAACGCGACGCTGTACCATATTTGGGGTGAGCGGAATACTAGGATATTCAAGGGTACCTCCTCTCTTGCCCAAAAAATCTGCAGCAGAATTCTTGAAGATGTTAAGGCTGCGCTCAGCTCTACTGTTATCAAGAGTCCATCTATTGAAGTTGACCTCTTAGCTAGCTGAGGAGTGTTTCTCTGAAGTTTCTTAGTCATTTGTAGTACTTTTTATACAGCCTTGTAGTGTTATTGGCTACCCATCTGTAGTTTTGCTTTCCTTGCTATTGCTCTTTTGTGTGGAGCTCCCACATTAGCATTGTCTATCATTACTTTTGTATAACCTTTCGTTTTTCCTTTAATGAAATATTTATCTTTCCAAAAAAAAAGTAGTCTGTGTAAGATCTAAAAACACAACTTCAAGGTTTATAAAAGTCCAAGGAAAAATCTAAATTTGAATAAAAATCCAACTTAGGTTTGTTATTAGGGAGCTCTTTTAGAAGCGGGTTAAGGTTTAGCAAAACACGCCTCAAATACGTGCCATTGCAATTCCTAATCAGTAATCACAAGCAAGCTTTTTCGTTTTTTCCTTGATATAAAATTAAAAGTAAAATTAATCAAAGAAAAAAAAAATAAATAAATAAGTAGCTTCTTGTAGTTCGTTTACAAAACCAAATATCTTAATCTCATTAATGCAACGGCGTTTCACTTTTGGCTTCGGTACCGTATGTAGTTCATTGAAGGTGATTGAAAGCGAGAGATACGGAGGTGAGGATGACCTTTAACGTGAACCCTCCAAGTAGACCACTGTAGTAGATATATTATTTTTGGGCCTACACCATCAAAGCGGTTTTCAATGCTAGCCTAATAATTAGCCATTTTTAATGCTTGGAATGATATTCAGAACTGAGTAACACGGTTCTTCGTATCCATATATAGACCAATGAGCAACTAAGAGGAACTGATATTCAGAATTGTCTATATCTTTTTTTATTTTTTGGTCAAAACGTCTATATCTTATTTGAACGATGTTAAGTAGTGCAATAGAGGTACTGATCAAGTAGGCCCGATTTATTAGTGCAATGTTGCAGTTTCACACGTGGAAGCTTATTTTAGAAAGTGTAGGAACCCATGGTCTTATACCAATTCAGAGTATCAAAGATATTTATCTCTTTTTTTTTTTTGTTTGGTAAGAATACGCTCATAGCCTAACAAAGCGAGCGGTGTGTCATCCTATAAAGTCATCTCGGAGAATGTGTTTGAGGAAATCTGGAGATGAATCATAAATCGTGTGAACGTTCTTGTTGTTGATAACCAAATGGGTCATGTGGTCTGCAACAAAATTTCCTTTCACGCAATGTATGCTTGACTCGAACTTGTCCTTCGCCAACTCACAATGAGTAACCTGATTTGGGCAACGATCTGGTCTGAGTTATCAGGGAGTTCATGCAAGTTGTTAATTGCATTGATGATAACTTGAGAGCCTCCCTTCAGGATCACGTTAGCATCCAAGAATTCGGTAGCCAGCTGCAGACCCATCCACGCTCCCCGTGCGTCCTCCTTAGTGATTGAGCTCACAGCCATCCAGAAGGAGCCACCCTAAGGAAACGTCCATCATGATCTCTAAGAAGGGATCCCGCATAAGTGCAATTGAGGTTCAAGCAAAAAGCCCCCGTCAAAATTAAACTTAATCCACTGCGTAGGAGGGGGTTGCCATCAAATGTTGAGTGAATTATTGCACACGGTCCGCATGTAAGGGGCATGAACACTTGGAGAAGACAAACGAATAGGGGCAACCGTAGCATGGACAAACTCACGCTGGAGTCTGCATGCTGAAGAAATGATTTCCTTAGGGAAATATTTGGTGCCACCAAAAACCCAGGCATTCCTATTTAACCAAAGGCTCCAAACAATATAATAATAGATATTACTGTTAGAATTATTATAATAGTTCTAGTTCACACAAGTGTCTTCACCAAGCATTAAGGCTTTGGTTGATCTTGCTTTGTCCCATACACATTTTAGTGAAACTGCATTGACGTAATAGGTGATCTAAACTTTCATCATCCTCATTGTAAATCTAGCATTTATGATCAAGGGGAATACCCTTTTTATAAGATTGTCAGCAGTTGGAAACATGTTCAACATCAATTGCCAAATAAAAGGTCAATTTCTAGGATTACATGGAATTTTCCATGCACCCCCTTCTCTTCCACCTAGTCCTTGTTGCTCCTTGATTAAACGAATCACAGGTTTAATGGAGAATTTGTTATCTTGGTCGGTGCCCCAATAGATGGGGGTATCATTGGAATTCGGCAGAACAGGAATCGGGTAGAAAACATTCCAAAGTTTTTCAGGAATATTGTCTTTAATTTTTTGCCAATCCCATTCGGCCCAGTCATTTAATAAGTCTTTTGAAGATAGATCACCATTGATGATAAGTAATTCATCACCATTAAGATACTCTTGAAGGGAATAATTTGTCGCCCAATTGTCATGCCAAATTTTGACATCAGCATCCGAGGTGATTTTCCAACGCAACCCCATTTTTAATATATCCCTGCCTTTAAGAATACATTTCCATAACATGGAATAAGAATTCCTACAAACTTTATTCCAGTTCACCCAATGGATCTTGTTAGTTCCATCCGAGTTAGACCAGATAAAGTTTTTTTGAAGTTCATCAATCTTCCGGGAGACACATAGTGGAAGATTGAAGCAAGGTTATAATGCAAAGAGAGTTAGGGGAAAGAACAGTATTAACCAGAATCATTTACCTGCCGGATTAAGGAGCTTACTCTTCCATCACTGGATTCTGCATTTGATTTTTTCAAGTACAGAAACAAAGGAGGCCTTGGTGACTTTGCCCGTGATAAGAGGGGCACCAAGATATCTTTCCTGATTGGTTATCAAGAAAACTCCCAGACACCTTCTGAGAAGCCGTTTCAGTCTATTCGGTAGACTATTGGAGAAGAAAATTGATGACTTGGAGAAGTTTACTTTTTGACCGGATGCCTCGCAATATATATTCAAGAGATCTTTGACTTTGCCACAGCTTGTAAATGACGCTTTTGCAAAGATAAGACAGTCATATGTAGAAAGTAAATGGGAGATAGCAGGTCTTTGTCTAGTGGGCAAAACTCCACTAGTTTGGTCGATTGGATTTTTTTTCCAATAATCTAGAAAGCACACCAACACAGATAATAAAGATATAAGGAAACAGAGGGTCCCCCTACCTGATGCCCCTCGATTTGAAAAAAAGGCCCACGTGTTCACCATTAAGATTGATCGAGAAGGACACAGTGGACACACACTCTATAATAATATTAGTCCACTTTTCATTAAAGCCATGTCCCAACATGACTTTTTTTATGAAAGGTCATTCTAGTCTATCATATGCCTTTTCCATGTCAAGTTTAACACTCATCCAACTCGTTCAACCTTTTTTCTTCTTAAATTGTTGGAGCATTTTATTTGCAATTAATATATTGTCTGTGATTTGTCGCCCAGGGACAAAGGCACTTTGTTAGGGACAAACTAGTTTGTCAAGAAGACCCCGCATTCTATTAACTATAATTCTGGTGATAACTTTGTAATAAACATTACAAAGACTAATGGGTCTGTAGTGATCAAGTGTTTCAGGTCCAGCTCTTTTTGGTATCAGAGTAATGATCATGTGGTTCATTTCTTTTAGCATGTTCCCATGATGAAAGAAGGCAGATATCATGTCAAAAAGACTATCCCCCACAACATCCCAAAAATGAGAGAAAAATAATTGGGGAAGACCATCCGATGCAGGGGCTTTGAGAGCTTGCATCTCCATGAGGGCCATCTTGACCTCATCTTTAGAAATGGGACTAAGGAGGAGGTTATTCTCCTGAGTCGTGATGGTAGGGTGGATCAAATGATCAATGAAGTCAAGATTGGATATAGGTTCGAAAGAGAACCGCTTAGTGAAGTGTTCCACTAAATGGTTGGCAATGTTCTCTCTGGATTCAACCCATACACCATCATGATTCTTAAGCTTCTAGATCTTATTAAAGGCTCACCTTTGAATCGTGGATGCATGAAAAAATTTAGTGTGGCGATCCCCAGATTTTAACCAATGAATTCTGGATTTTTGACCAACCTCTTGCTGTCGAGTAGGAGGTCCAACTCGTCAATAAAGTTCATCTCTTCATCCGAAGGGTCTAGGATTGGGTCTGGAAGTGATCGAGAAAGCTGGAGAACTCTAATTCAAGAGTAAGTTGACTCGATATTATGAATAATGTCATCGAAGGTCTCTTTATTCCAACGTTTAACCATGAGTTTGAAAATTTTACATTTATGGACTCGACAAAAAGCTTTGGAAACCCCAATGTTGTGGGCCCAAGCCCTCCTAACACCATTGGGTAGGTCTGCGTGATTGAGCCACATAGCCTCAAAACATAAATTTCTCTTACCCCTAATCAGCCTGGGGTTAGTGTTCAGCATAATAGGTGCATGGTCAGAGAGGGTGAAAGCAAGGTGTTCAACCACACTATCATGGTATATGGAATACCAACTCGCATTGGCCATACAGTGGTCAATTTTCTCAACAATGCGAGCCGATCCAGAGCGACCGTTGTTCCAAGTGAAAAGATTTCCAATGAAACCCACATCAATAAGACCACAATCATTAACAAAATTGTTGAAACCACACTAGTCAAGATTCAGAGAGTTGTCGCCTTTCTTTTCCTGGTAGTTTAACATCACATTGAAGTGGCCAATGATTGCCCAAGGGCCATTCCAAGTAGCATCCATCTGTTTAAGGCCCTGCCAAAAACCTTTTTTTATAGTGGGGTTTGCATATGCATAAATGCATGATAACATCCATTGTGAGTTGTTAGAATGATCATGCACCATAGCGTGAATAGCACGTGAGTCATACTTAATAACATCTATTTTACAAGTGTTTTCTTTCCAAAACAACCACAGGCCTCCCGCAAAACCAGCAACAAGGTTATAAAGCTGATTAGCATAATTAAATCTACGATTTATTCTGTCAGATCCAGTCTGATTGATCTTAGTGTCAATAACAAACACAATATCTGGACAGAATTGTATGATAATCTCCTTTTGGTATCTAGCCGGATCTGGTTTTTCCGCTCCCCGTACATTCCAAGACGTAATAATCATCAATCAACCGTTGGGGGAGGGGTTTTTCGCCTAGCACCCAAAAGTGCTTTCCTAACTTGGTTCTTGTAGAGAAGTCTTTTTAGTTTGCTACTTTCCTTTAATTCTAAAGAGTGTTGTTCATGTTCTTCCTAGACAGACATTTTCCGAAGATTCGGCCCGTCCCTAGAACTCTTGGTACTAGAAATAGTCCTAGTCACTATCGAACTCACAACAGGGCTTGAGAAAACAAAAGGTGCGCAAGTGTCAGAATTATCCAGTGCATCAAGCGACAGAGATGTCGAGTCCGACGAGAATACTAAGCCCGGATTTCTATTGACAAAAAGAGGAACTGAATCTATAATCATATTTGAGGACAAACTATAGCTGGAAACGATCACTTCAGTTCGCTCAGAGCCTAGGATAGAATTTGAAGAAATAGGTTGAGAGGTTATCCCAGAAGGCCCAACGCTCTTGATGAGTGCACCTCCGCAAAGAGGATTCGAAAGTTATGAGAGGGCCCCTGGACTAGAGGCCGTCTGAGGGTTCGAACTCTGGTTCATGAATTGTTGGAGGATTTATCCTAAAGGGTTAAAATTAAAAAACACCAATTTGGATTTGTGGATGTGGGTTGGGTCGAATTCTGGTTTAAGCAACCAAGCAGGCCTGTTGGGTTTTGACAACCGATGATGGGCCGGAGGAGGCCACCCTAGATGAAGATTTGCCATTAACTTTTGAGCACCAAGCATCTCGATTGGCCAGCCCCTTCAACGAAGGGTTGTTCTGGGTTTGGCCTGGTGGGATGGGCTCTATTTCAGATCCAAGGGCCAAAGCAGTCACTGAGCATGAGGTGGCAGGCAAGTCAGGAGCAGGTTTATCCAAGCTCGTCACGTGGTACTCACGATTGAGAGTGGTCTCAGGAACAATTATAGCGGGAGGCATCCCATCCTCTCCCGATACTGACTATGGGGGAACCGGGGCTAAAAGGGCATCAATTTGAGTTTGTCCCTCTCTTCTACAGGCAATGTTAGTGCTCTGCCTACCCGGCGTGCTCTTGGTACCTCATTAAGGTACAAGCATCCATAGTCCATAGCTGGAGCTGCTCGGGATTACATTAGCAGCTGGAACAGTCGTATGGTGTCCTTCCTTAAGCACATGCAGTATGGTGTGGTCTTCTTTCTTGATGTGCTCAACAAAGGGTAGGTCTCCTATATTATTACACCTCTCAGACTTGTGTCCAATTCGGCCACAGTGAAAACAAAGGGATGGTAGGGACTTATACATGCATATTATACGTCTAAACATCTTCTCCTCCTTTAGGATAACTGCTAGAACCAAAGGATTACAAATATCGAGTTCAACACATAATCGAGCAAAAACAACCCATGTACAGTGCACTATAAGCTCATCCAGGCGAACAAGGCGTCCAATGAGAGCCGCCACTTGAAATAGGAGATCTGGTCTCCAATATTCTAGAGGTAACCGAGGGAGTCTGACCCAGATGATGGCTTTGAAAGGGGGTTGTCATATGGATCAAATCTAACACTCCATTGTTGTAGGAGGAGGTATCATCCAAACACGAACCAAGGTACCTTAGATAAAATGAGGTCATAATCAATAGATTCAGTGACTCTAATAAGGAAACAACCCCCACCTATTGGCATAATGCTACCCAGACCTTTGAGACCAGCTGATCTCCAAGCCTTAGTTAATCTCTCAGTCAAAATGATAATGTTAACGATAGAGCCCATAAGCTTGCCGATCAAGCTCAAAGACCAAGCAGATGTACTGGCAGTGATGGTTTTTTTCTCAAACTGCAGTTGGAAGTTCTTCTCAAAGTCAAAGATAGAATCAGTCGTAGCTGGCTCAGGATTTGAACAGAGAATGGCTATTCTATTAGTCTCCTCGACTTCATCTACCCCGTTATGGGCAGTAAAAGTCGAGCCCTTTCACCAATTTTTCTTTAAAGGAGGCAGGTTGCTTACCTTTGTCTCTTTCAGTCATAACTAAAAGGTTGGGTTTCAAGAAATTCAAACTGAGAAGCCAAAGCAAGATAAGAACAAAGAAATGGAGGAGACCAAGGAGATGTAGGTAATGGAAAGTGTATGAGATTCAAGACCAAACCTAGAGATCTATTTATAGCCAAAACAAGGTAGATTCTTTCTTGAGAATTGAAGAAGATGCCAAAAATGCTCACTGCAGTAGAGATTGCCATTAAAGGCTTATCTTCTTCCAATCTTTTGGCCCGTGTGAGGATCTTCAACTTTGATTCTATTGTAAGCTTGTGTGGCTCATTACTCTGGAAGATCAATAGAGTAAGTAGCCGACTGCACTTGGTCGCATCAACAGAGGGTGCCACTGTTGTCAAAGAGGATATCTGTGGAGGTGTAGCCTCCAAATCTGGTTCTTTGTCTAAGCTTCTCCATCCTTCGTAACTCAGGGTCTTTTCCTTATTAATCCCCTTCGTCAACAAACTAAATATTTCCACCTCTTTTCCTTTCAGTTCAGTCAATTCCATAACTTCTTAGAGCCCTATCTTCTTTTGGTCGGTACTTGTTGATGCCCTAATCGAGTCCAGTGTCTTCACTCTCCGCATCTGTCTATGTCTTTGGTATGTTTGCCATCAAGATTGCCAAGAATTTCTCTTCAACCATTTCTAGCCATGAAAGCAAGACTTGGCTGCAGCTCATGTAAATTCGAAGCGCTATCCTCAGACATCGAGAAGCCCCATGGAACGAATCTTGAGCTTGGTTTTCATCCCAAGGATTTATGAACAATGCTCTTGGGAAGAAACACATCTTTGATCGTGGGAAGAAACACAGCTTCCTTTTGCCTAGCGTTCAAATCTAGATTTGTAAGATTCTCAAATCTCCTAACTTTTCGATCTTTGCTAAGGTCTGAGCTGGATCTTAAAGGTTCTCCGACACGGATTTGGTGCGGATGGGTAAAAGCCATGTGCCTAAGCTTCAGATCTAAGCTAGACGATCCTCAGATACCCAATCTTTGCCACTGCTGTTAGGCCAAAGATTACCTCCGATTTGAATACATGATCTTGATTCTAGAGACTCTTCGACAATGATCTTGCGTAAAAGAGCAGATGTCCCATTCCAGACATTAAGATCTGAGTAAGTATGATCCCTAACATCTAGGACTGTCAATATGGCAAACCAGGCCAGGTTCAGCCCGATTTTCAGGCCTGATAATGAATCCCAAGTCCACTTATATTATAAACTTGAAAGCCCGAGCCTGGTCGGTTTAGCCCGATTTATAAATTTGTTTAAAAAATGCATTTAAAATGAAGCATCAATGTGCAAAGTTGTTGGACTTGCAGAAGTGTAATGTGTAGAGAGAGAGAGAGAGAGAGAGAGAGAGAAAGAGATGAAAAGTGATTGAGCGGAGATGAGGTTAAGAAAAAATGATGCAGGTCTTGCAGACAATGTGCAGAGAGATAGAGAGATGATATGAAAGTACAGAAAAAGAACTTGCAGTCTGCAGATCTGAAGTAAAAAAATGCAAAGTGATTGAGCGGAGATGAGGTTAAAAAAAAAAAGATGCAGGTCTTGCAGACAATGTGCAGAGAGATAGAGAGATGATATGAAAGTACAGAAAAAGAACTTGCAGTCTGCAGATCTGAAGTAAAAAAAAGAGTTGCAGAATGCAGACTTGTGTAGAGAGAAGGGGGTATGAAAGTAAAAAAAATTGTAGACTACAGTTTCCGTAGAGAGAGGGAGAGGACTAAAAAAGAGAGAGAGGTATCCGAAAGTAAAAAAAAAAAAAAACCATAAAACAATCAATGCTAACATCGGGCCGGGCCGGGCCAAAATATGAGTACACCAAACCCGGCCCTAAGTAAAGTAGGCTTTAGAATTTCTAGTTTGGCAAGCCTATCGAGCTTAAGCCCGATTTTAAACGGGCAGCCTAATCGGGCCAATTCAGGCTGGACCCAAATTACCAGTCCTACCGACGTCCCAACCGTCACCACCACTGCTCGGACTCATCGCTAAGTGAGAGATAATCCTCCTAATGTAACCTTTAATAAATTTCCTTCATAAGATATTTATCAAATGACAAAAGGCTCATTTAAAATTAAAGTTTTTAAGCATAAGAAACATCAAAAGATTAGACGATCATTGATAAATGTGACAAAACCTAATATGGATATATTATTAAAATTAAAATATTTTACACATAACAAATTCAGAAGATCCCTTATCAAATAAACCATTTATATTGATTGGATATTTCTTTCACACATAGTTTTAAATTTCAACAGTTTCGTAGGCTCTAACAAAATCGAAATTTTTGAAATTTCGAACAAAAACCATTTTATAATTAAAATAACATAACATAATTCGGTTGTGAAATTTTGTGAAATTTCGACAAATTTCGAACTGAAATTTTGGATATTTCACCAAAATAATTTCACATCTTTTTTAGGTATTTTAATATAGGCTTAATTTCAAGTTTCTTTCCTCTTTTTATTTTTTTAGTAACTTCTAAAATATAAACAATAAATATAATCAATAAAAAAGATATT
>JAUPMG010022943.1:0-15051 GCA_031762675.1 Pachysandra terminalis | reverse complement strand
CTACAGTTAAATATTGACAAGGAACGCTCTTGACAGAACGGCTGCGCGACGGTTTAGGCTGTCTTGAGACAGACTTCTTACCCTACTCTCTGGTAGATGATTGTAATTGGCTTCCCTAAATACATTTTATCCTTTTACAAATCCGTTATCACCAATATAAAATATAGGAATATGGATGTATAATCTCATATACAAACCGAGCCGAGCCTAATTATAGAGCTCAAGCTCGGCTCATACAAGCTGAGCCCGAGCCCGAGCCCAGCTGAGTTAGCTTGGCTCGTTGACAGCCCTAATCCATATCCTACGAAAACCTTCATATTTTTCTATGCTTGTCAATAGCAAAATTAGCCAATGGATGACATTGAGGTCATATCTGCACTGGTCAGAGGTGGAACTAAGATCAAAATATTGCGGGAAGAATTAAATCCCACCTCAACATTTAACTAACAGAACACTGAACTTATAATAATGGGCATCAACTTTCTTTCTTTCTTTCTTTCTCCTCTTCCTCCTCCTCCTCCTCCTCAACATTTGACTCTCAATCCAAGTAGGACTAGGTTGAGAGTCTTTTTTTTTTTTTTCGTAAAGTCCTAGGTTGAGAGTCAAACTTATGTACTGAGATCAAAATACACTAAAACCCATCAAGAACAAGACATAAACAGTAAAATATAAGAATTCTGCAACAACAATTACTATAATCCCGCAAAAACGATATAAGAACTTATTGAATAACCATTAAATATAAATTAACAACAAATGAAGAGAAATCCAACCGAAAAAGAAGGAAAAACTAAAAAAAATAGTTACCATATGATTGATTTGGATCAAACGCCTTAATATCCTCCACATGTAAACTCACCGGAAAGTACCCACATGCGTGTTTGCAAATATACCTGAAATTCCATCCAATTTTTACAGAGAAAAATACAGATTTAAAGAAATCTGATGAACAAAGATGAGGGTTTCCAGGGGGAAAAAAAAAAAGTTGAAACCAAAACTAGCCCACCTTGCCAATTTCCGCCCTAATTTGCTTTTATCGTCGATGGGAATCAACATTAAAACTAAAAGCAACCCAAATACCCTGAAAGACAGACAAATTAAAGTTTAAATTACCCTCAAAAAAAAAGTGTAAAAGTGGAAGAAAAGGCCAAAATGGGAAAAAAAAATAGGAGAGCGGACAGTAGAAAGGAGACGGCTTGATTACGGACGCGAAGGCTATCGAAGCAGGAAGGAAGAAGAGCGTCGCTAAGACCAACGCTACGTTGAAATGTATGGAACCGAGCCAAACGGCGACAGCTGCTCCGGCGTGAAAAATTGAAGCTTTCGTTCCCCTGAACATCGTCGGTTCATCCACCGTGGAATCGCAAGGTTGACGGATTCCGTTAGTCTGCTCCATAAAAAGAAGCTGGAGTAGAAGAAAAAGAAAGAGATTGGAACTGGAAAGATAACGTGAAAAGCTCTATCCTTTTCGGTCTTTACTATTCCGGCACAGTCGAGGATTTTAGCTCTGACGGTGACGATATCATTGGTATGAGTAAATTTACACGATTATAATGAAGCTCACGTGACCGACACGAGTCTTCGTGGCACCGAAAACGACAAAGTTTTCGGTGCTGTCGAGAAGAAAGATCCCGGCCGTCCAAGTGGGATCGGAGCGGTCACCGATTGTCTAATCGGTTGTCAAATCCAGCGGCTTGCCGGCGGTATCACGAGAATCATACGTGATCCCGTTTGTCGCCTGGGTTGGAGGTTGTTCTAGAAAAGAGTGCCTTCGCCTATAACACGTGATTAGTTTATTTATTCATTTTTCTTACGTAATTTATTATATAAAGTTATATATTTTAATACAATGCGACCAATCACAACCCTTCTTATATGAAATTATGTGGATTCGGGTTACAGATCGAACGACTCTTTGCCTAACTCTTTTAGGCTGTGTTTAGTTTGCGTCATTATGTAGGAAAAGAAAAGCAAAGTGGGAGCTCACCACTTTTCTTTTTCTTTTGACGAGTGATTGCACGAGAAAATGAAAATATAATAGACCTATCATTTTCTTAAAAAGAGATTTGGCACTAAGAGCTAACATATATTTTCTTGTTAAAACGATCTGATTTTGTGAGAAAAGAAAAAAAAAAGTTAATTTTTTTCAATTTTGTCCTTCACCTTCTCCATATATTACATATATATATATATATATATAATAATTATAATAATAATATTTTGTTGCTATTCCATGTTTGCCCTCACCTATTACTATTTAATTAATATAATATAATATAATATTATAATATTATTAGTATATAATAATATTTTATTGGCTTAATATGCTAAATAAATATTTAACATAGCATAAATATGATTTATGTTGGAAGGGTATAATAGGAAATCGTGTTCAGGATTCTTATGATTTTCTTGCAAACCAAACACGTTTTGCAGGATTTTTATTCAAAATCATTTAATTTTCTTGCAACAACCAAACATCGACAAGAAACTTATTTTCATTTTCTTTTCACATAATTTTCTCTTTCTTTTCAGTTTCTTTTTCCTTTGACACACTTTGACACTAACCAAACGCAGCCTTAAGAAATTGATGTGTAGCCAGTAATCCATAACGAAGGTATATCGTTTGGAGCATGGAGCGTGGAGCGTTGGTGTTAGTTGTAGTGTTGTTGCAGGAGGTGTTGCAATATTAGTTGTAGCATTTGTGCATATTATGTTCCAAAGTGATTCAAAACTCACTTTCTTCACCAATGGAGGTTGGCCCGAGTGGAAGGGGCTTGGGTCGCTTAAGCAAGTGGTCTTGGTATCAAGTCCTTGTGGATGCAAAAAACCTTGTTGGGAGAGGTCCCTGCTTCGACGCTCAACAGTACCTCGGAGGAATAGTCCTGGGCGAAGCCTAGGGATACCTTGGGAGACCAAAAAAAAAAAACTCACTTTCTTCTTCTTTATGTTTAAACTTCTTTTGTGTGTTTTGAATTTGTTCCACATTGAAATCTCTTATGGGTCAAAGGTTTATAAAGAGAAGTATGCATGTGTGTGTCTATGTGAGCTTTTTGGAGTGTCTTTCACACGTGTCGTTGATCGGTTGTGCCGAGTCGAGATTGAGTCAGGTTGGGATGGCCTATCTTTCTAGAGAAATTAAATTTCAATTTAGCTTTAATTATAAAACTAATTTTGTGTTAAATGAAAAGCAATTTTATGTCTCTATTTCAAAAACCATTTTCGCCGCTTTGGACGGTTATAGTCCAAATGACCATGGCATTTAAGACTAGCCATTTAGGCCTATTAAAGGCTCAAATGACTATTTTTTTAGGCCCGAGGCTTTCTCCCCTTTATTTGAGTACACTCAAGCAACAAAAGCTCTCCTCCATCTTCTTCTATTCAAGTTTTCTGTTGAATTTTACAACTGCAAAATTTTATTTTATTCAAGCTCTAGTCAAGTGCTATGAAGTCTTATTCGTCCTTAGTCTGGTAGGTTTGTGTAATCTATTGGAAAGGAAAACTGTTGAATTCTGAATGCCAACTGCTACAGCCGGTACACTACGGATTCGATCAAAAATGGGGCAAATTTGGTTTCAAGGACATTGACATTGTCACGCCTCAGCTCATCACAAACAGATAAGTTTTGTATTTATTTTATTCTAATTTTTGCATAGCCTTCTACACCCCAATTCCATCTCTTTCCTCACTTGAAACCACATTTTTCTGCTTTTAAGACGCGATGATCAATCATATTCCTAACACCCAAAACTCAAACCTTATCAACCCACAAATTGAACCATTAGTGGGTAGCAATTAGAAGAGATGGAAACAAAAGCCATTCTTTTTACATGAGACTCTTGAAATGGCTTTTGCACCATTTGTATCCAAACCTAAATCTGATATAGAAGACAATACCGAACACACCAAATGGATATAGGCAGATAAGTTATGCAAAAATTACATTTTGAATATGCTGTTAAATGATCTCTATGATATTTACTATTTTTATACACATGCTAGAGATATTTGGGAAATCTTAGAAAAGAAATATGTAACAGAGGATGTTGGAATTAAGAAGTTTGCAGTAGGCAAATTTATGGATTGTAAAATGACTGATGGTTGACATGTTTCTAACCAAATCCATGAATTCCAAAAATTTGTGCACGAACTCACAAGAGAAGAAATGCCCTTACCTGATGTATTCCAAATTAGTGCTCTAATTGAAAAATTACCACCATCCTAAAAAGTTTATAAGAGTTTTCTTAAGCATAAAAGAAAAGAGATAACTTTAGAGAATGTGATGGTATACATTTGTATAGAAGAGAACTCTGGAATCTGAAAAGAAATTAGGAAAAAATAGCCAACCATGTTGAGTTAAAAGCCAACTTGGTTGAAGAAAAGACTGAAAATTCTTTCAAAAGAAAAAGATTTTAAAATAGAAAAGATGACAAAAAGAAGGATTTAAAAAAGGCAAAACGAAATTGTTTTGTATGTGAAAACCCAGGACATTATGCTGATGTGCGCAGATACAGAAAAAAAAAATAAGACTTTTGGAAAACTCCATCAAGCCAATTTGACCGAAACTAAAATAATACTTGTTGTTACTGAGGTGAACTTTATCTCTAACTCAAAATTTTGGGTTGTAGACACAAGAGCTACTGAACACATTTGCAGTAATGTGATCAAAGAATGTTGAAAATTTATATATAATAACGTCCTTTTATTTTATTTATATAATAAAAGTAAAAGTAACCTTAATAATTTTCTTTATATAATTAAAAGAGCTATAAGTTAAAAAAAATTAAGATAGAATAATAAAAGTTAATTTTATTGAATTACGTATTTTTAAACATAAAAGTTACAAACATGATAATATATGAGATATTATATATTTTCTCATATCATTACTTTACTTCTAACATATATTAATGATCAACCTTCACGTGCAAAGTACGTGCTCTTTTTGCTAGTATGCTTAAAAGTTTTATGCATATCTAAGGTTATTTCATCATATCCCTAATTAATTTTATAATTTTTTTTTGTTAAAATATTTAGCAAAATTTGTAAATATAGATGAAGATAAATATTGTAAGATTTTTTCATTAATAAAATAAGAAGATATTAAAAAAATCAAGAAGCGGGTTTAATCGAGCTAAGTTTAGGCTTTTCATATTAATTTAGAGTTAGGCTTGGACTTCATTCTTAGGCCTGAAAACCGAGTCGGACAGGACTTAGGCATGCATAATACCTCTTATACATTATGTTGAGCTCAGCCCAGCCTGACAAATTGCTAACCCTAGTTCCAACCTAATGCTTCGGAGTTGGGTGTTTGGTGACACTTTTAAAATGTGTTTTGTTGGTGACACTTTTAAAATGTGTTTTGAATAGAAGTGCTTCTTCAGGTAACTCATTTTGATGAAGCAATTGGGGCTACTTCTGCAAATGTGTTTAACAGGAAGCAATTAATAGTGTTTTAAATTTATGTAAAATTTTTAAAATAAAAAATTAACATTTTTTTTCTCTCTTCTTATATATTATTTAAAAAATAAAAACAACCATTGAAGTCAAAAATTATATACAAGAGCTTTCTTTTATATAGTTTTTCTTATTAAATACAGTTTTTAATCAAAAGCTTTGATTCCAAGCCCTTTAATCATACATCCCTTCACATAGAAATAGAAGCCCTTTTGGACAAACAGACCCTTAATCTCTCCAAGGGAAGGGTACTTTCGTACTTTTACTTATACTCCCCCGATTTTCTCTCTTGAGTCTTGAACAGTTGAACCCTAGTATCTCATTTCCGCCTTTATATTTATAGTCTGTTAAGAGAGAGAGAGAGAGAGAGAGAGAGGGTTTTTTTTCTTCTAGGGTTTGGAAGGTAGAGCGAAGAAGATGAAGATAATAAGGAGCACTCAGTCTATGGAGATCCCAGATGGGGTGAAGATCAAGGTTAAGGCGAAGCAGATCGAAGTGGAGGGTCCGCGTGGTAAGCTCACCAGGAACTTCAAGCACCTCAATCTTGATTTCCAATTGATCAAAGACGAAGAAGGAAAGAAGAAGCTTCAGATCGAGGCCTGGTTTGGATCCAGAAAGACCATTGCTGCGATCAGGACTGCAATCAGCCACATTGAGAATCTCATCACTGGTGTCACCGAAGGTTATCGTTACAAGATGCGATTCGTCTATGCCCACTTTCCTATCAATGCCAGCATCACCAATTCCAATCGGAGCATTGAGATCCGAAACTTCCTCGGCGAGAAGAAGGTTTGTTTGTGATTTTCCATATCCCAGTCTAATTGTCGTGAATATTATAGACTGGTTGACAAATTAGCCTATTACCTAGTACTAATTCGCTAATAAATTTGGATAAATGTGGTTAAATTGCTGGGGCTAGAAATCCATATTGGAATACTTCGCCCGGAATTTAATAACCGGCTAAAGGGTTGGAATTATAAGTTTTAATGCTTAAGATTTAGGATTTATCTATTTTTTTATATTTTAATTTTTTTCTAACGCGTCTTTTTTTCAGTTTGAATAAAACTTAGGTTGCCAATTTCTCCAATTCACTTGGAGTAATGTGATCAAGCGGGGCACCTATATAGGTCCCCCGCGGGTGACATATATAGGTCCCCAGCGGGTGACCTCATCATGACTTGATCAAATCTGCCAAAAATCAGCTTAATCTATTAACTTTATCTATTTGATGGTATCTTTTGAAGCTGGATTAAGCTTCTGACAACTTTTCTGAATGGCACCAATGACCCCATTTCGTTTATGGTTTCTGATTATATAATTTGTTCTTAAGGATCGTAACACGGTCCTTAAGAACATTTCAGTTGTTTGATGAATTCATAGTTTGCAGTTGTGCACGAAAGAATGCGAGAAATGGAAACATGAACAAAAAATTCATAAAAGAAAAACTCATTAGAAATTAATTCAAAAGAAAGTTGCCCATGAGGTGTTTTAGGCTCTTTCCTTAAGGCATGATGCTTATGCCTCATAAGCATGCATTTTATATTAAATTGGATAATTCAATAAACTGTAAGATATAACAACATAAATAACCAAACGCATAAAAGAAGGGGAGAAAATAGGTAAAATTTTTTTATCACAGAATAGTTTTAGAAACGCACATTCACGAGCTTTATAAATTTCAAGACTTCAAAAGTTTTAAAGTGTGCATAAATAGGCTTGTGCATTAAGGTTTACCTTTTTGTTCATATGCATATAAAGTAACAAGTTTTCCAGAATTTTGAGATCTGTAATTTTGATTAGTGTATAGTGCATATTTCATAAGCCTCAAGTATAAGGCAAGTGTTAAGGTGCTAGGTGTAAGCCTCACATTTCTGTGAGCATCATGTGATTTGAGCCTCTAAGATTAAGTTGCAAGGCATTTCACTTGAGCCCTGCCTTGACACAATCCTCAAGGTATAAGCCTCACTGGTCACTTGCCTTATAAAACATTGATGGGAAATGCGAGTGTGAAACGCCAAAAGAAATGCATAGAAGTGTTAACCTATCTGTGAAACACATTTCCCATGTATTTTATTGTGTTTTATTATCTCCTGCATTTCATACTTGCCCTGTGTTTTCTATTAGGTGTTAGCATCATATTAGTTGTTTGCGGAGTTGGTGTAAATGGTAACTCTTTAAACAATATTCCCTGGTAGATTTTCAAGTTCCATTCATGCATTGAACATGATTCTTTTCCTTGAGCTGCAAAGTATTTTATCTAGAGATTAGGCATTCATATTTTAGGAAAACTTCAAAGTTACTAAGAGTGAAACTTGAATAAAAAATTAGTCTTTGAACAACTGTCATTCCTTCCAACCATCGCTGGCGATATTCTCCTTGTCTTGTCAGATTTGAGTAAGTGAAAATATGAAAGATTCATTTTTTTTTTCCACCAGGTTAGGAAAGTGGATATGCTTGAGGGTGTGACTATTGTCCGATCTGAGAAGGTTAAGGATGAATTAATGTTGGACGGGAGCGATATTGAGCTGGTGTCTCGGTCTGCAGCCTTGATAAACCAGGTACTTCTTTATTGTTATCCCTTTAGTTTGTACTGTTTCGTTGTAGTTTTCTACTTGCTTGCTGAGGCTATTTCTACTTTATGGTGGTGGTGGAACAGAAATGCCATGTGAAGAATAAGGATATAAGGAAGTTTCTTGATGGTATATATGTCAGTGAGAAAGGTACAATAGGTGATGAAGAGTGAGTGGTGCACCATCCCATTTACTTCAATAGAATTTTTGAAGGTTTGTTTAGATTTTTTTTCCTCCCCTTGAGATGTTTTTGTTTTCTTTGGGTATCTTTGTTATTTCTTTCTTTTAGCAAATGGGTTAGAAACAGGTCTGAAGGCCAATACAGTTTTGATATGTGTCTTTCTGATTGTTATGGAGATGAGAACATAATTAGTTATTTTCTATTCAAATTTCTTTACAGTTTTAAATTTCTTTATACAAGGGTTTCGCACAAGGAGTTGTTTAGCATTTTTCTCATATTTTTGGTGATGCTTTCTTGTTTCTTGTGAAATTAAACAGTAACTGTCTTTTTTTGTTACTAAAAGATGGCTTAAATGCTAACATATGCATGTTGTGTAGGTTAGCTAATCCTATATGCAAAAGCTAACATACACGTATAAGAAGGATTAGCATTTAACCACTTTTTTCAGTTAACTTAAAATGGCATCATAAGTGGTAAGCGTTCTTGTTACTGAAAAATGAGCTATATGGTAACCTCCGTTAAACACTGTTCTCAGATTTTTGTTCACTTCTTTTGCCCCAACTTATATCAGAAGTGCAAGAGCATTTTAGTTGATGTAGCATTAATCCCACCCCCAATAGAGGGAGAAATCTGCTCACTTCCCTATTTATGGAGAAGGTAATGAAAAATTATCTGAAAAAACTCTTTTAAGACGTCCGGCTGAATCTTTAATATCCATAGAGAAATTTTCAAGAGGATGCTTTCAGAAAGAGTCTTTGCGTCAATTTCAATCTTTCCACAGTGAAGAGATGATGTGGGAAGCCTGGCTTTTTCAGTTGTCGAGTCTCGAGGGGTTCTTAAAGTTGTCGAGAAGAAGCCTCATGTTGTGCTTCGTTAAACAGAACACGTATGGAAAGAAAGGAAAACAAGCTTTTTAATGAAATTTGTGTTTGGTTCATTAGAAATGAGCTTATTAGAAAGTACTTTTTTCCCACAAAAGCCATATTTTCAATCAAAAATTTTGTTTTTGGGAAGGAAAAAAATTGGTGTGCTATATAACAACTTTGGGTTGGAATTTGACAGTAATGTCAACTGAACTATTTACACACAAAAAAAAGCCTCCAGCCAAAGTAGCCCACTTTCGGTTGGTTTATAGTCTTTGGGAATAGAGATTTGAGTTCGCTGTATGCTCTAAATTGGTGAATGTTGGGGCACCAACCACAGCTACCTCACTAATCTCAGTTGTAGGACATCCCTTCTTGATGAGGTTGCGTGCTGCTCGTTTTATCATTGAGTTTACCAAGGAGAAAAATAAAAATAAAATTAATAGGAACATTTCGATCTGAGGACTTGATCCCAGTTGTTGATTTGAACTGGCCGTTGGTGACTAAATTGATCGCCCGTTCCATTATCAAATCAAACCTTTCTTCAAACTGAATTATTATGCGTTACAAGTTAATGAACTTTCAGTTCGCTGCTCTAAGCCCAGTTAATTGCCGCCGTTATACATTATAAGATGGCCACTCTTGTACTGCATGAAAGAACAAAAGCATTTTCTTGATATCATTAGAATTAAACCAGAAAGGCTAATCTAATACATCAAGAGTAAGAGGCTGAAATGATTGTTTGGACAGTACAGTCATCTACCCAGATTCAATCTTTCAAATTCACTCGCACATTCTCAATTTTCACAGAGATTTTTAATTTCTGTTCCTCCATATCTTTCAAAACTGCAAGCAGATTTCCTCGATAAACTTCACATCGTTGATTTGCATTGTCCAACTCAGCTACCAATTCCTGAATTTTCTTGTCCTTCTCATCCTACAAAATTGGAAAGAGTTCATCATCAAGGCCTATAAAATGCCTCATCTGGGATGATAAGGTTCATCTTCCATATACATTTGTTAATGATCCCCCTTACAAGGAATATAAGTTGAAACAATAAACCTGCAAATCAGAAATCCTTGGGACAATATAAAAGAGCAAAATTCTACTTAATCTGCACATAAAAAAAAAATGAACAAACGTCATCCAAGTTGTGTATGCAATCATATGCTCATGTAGTATAACCACCATCAAAGATTAATATCTGCAAAGAGCATTACAACTGTGAATTATTATTATTTTAAATGAGTGAACAAATGCAAATGTATGTGTATAAAATTACAAACCATGATATAAAATGCATGATTCGCTACCTCTTGTTTTGGAACGGGAATCCCTATCAACAAGATGCAAAAGAGAATCACCATGTGAGATTATGCCATGTGGAATTTTTTTGATCTTGCAAAAAATCTCTTCCTTCATTTTGCTTTCCTGAAAATAAGTCATTTGCTGGAACAAAGCCCTAAAAATTGAAAATCTAGCTGTGAATGGGCATTCCCAACAGATAGACGTCCAACTATTGTTCCCAAAGATGAAAACATTGCCACCAAGCTGATCTTTTGTCAAATTCTTCTTTTGACCTATCCTGCTCTTGAAAAATCAATCTCAACCATACTGCAAATAGAGACAAAGATTGGGGTTCAAGGCAATAAGACCATACAATGACATCATTTTGTTCTACTGTATACACAAGGGATTCTCAAGTCCAGACATGTAACTTGTACAATGTAGTTTCATGGACTAACATTTAATATGGATTCCATAAAAGGGCTTGGTTTCACCCTTTTTTTTGTTTTTTTCTGATTAGTAAAAGGGTTTGGTTTGAACATTCTGAGGAAACAAAAGATAAAAAGCATAATCACAAAATTTACAAAAATCAGAGAATTTCAAACTCTTTGGTAAGTCAGCCCAAGTCTCATACAAGCCATGGCAGATTTACTCAAAAAAATTGTCTCACGAGGCAAGCTTGGATATACCTCAAACCTGTCCAAGCCTGACTGATTAGAGATGGCAGTGGTGAAGGTTAAATGGCTAACCCATCAGGTTTGGTTCATCCCGACCATAACCCACTCTGTTGTGATTCAATAGTGTATTGAATATACATATTTTATATAAAGATATATATTATAAGTAAATATATTTGGCTTAAAAAACAAAAACTAATACATATTTCATCTAAATCACCCCGACCTGCCCCAATTAGGTTAGAAGCGGGTATGGTATAGGGGGGGACTCCTAGGGGCGGGTTAGATTTTGTCAACACCCGCTCTGAACCCGCTCTGTTGCCATCCCTAAAACTAATTGATTATCATAACTTATTCCCTCTCCTCACACCTTACAATCTCTAAACCATCAAAACTATAATGAACCCTCAATGAAGTACCTCATAAACTCTAGGGCGAAAGCTGTAGGAGGACGCTATTATTTTGAGTCGAAATGCAATCTGTGCCACTCATTGACAGCGAGGCTATTGTTAAGATTCCTTTTCCACTCTGGGTAAGCAGCTGTATGGTGGGAAAGACTCATCAAAATAAGGAGCATCGTGGATCTACCATTAAGAACCCAAACAAAGGTTATTAAGCATTTAAATCTGACATGTAGCAAGTACATTGAAAGATCAGGACCTGGAATGTTTGCACCCCAATGAAGAGAATTTCCATTCAAAAACTGAATAATTAAAAAAATTTCACTCGTTTTTGACAGGCATATTCTATTTTAGAAATTTGAGACAAGTTTTTTTAATTGTTTTTCAGTCAGGAAAAAAAGAAGTAAAATCAAATTCCTAGAATCATTTGGACAAAACAATGTTTAACATACTTTTCTCTTCAATTGGATCCCATCAAATGGTGGGTTTTGATCCTTTTTAAAAGCAAGACGCGTGTTAAGTTTGGAGCTCAAAAGCCTTAATGGGTTATTGAATCCCAAACAATAGATTCTCTCCAAAAGAAACATAAAAGATGGTCATAACATTAAGGGAGTTAGACCATCATTAACCATTATAACAGTATCAATGACTGAATCAATAGAAGACAACTTTATACCTTTTCTGAATATTGTATTATTAACATAGTGATATTTGTTAAAAACAATACTAGAACGATAATAGCGCCAAAATAGCATAATTTGCTTTCTTGCCGAAACCCTAACTTTTCAGGCAGTATCATTTTGGTTCAAATGAAAAGACTTTCACTAACACATGACGCGCACATGAACACACACACACACACAGATGCATGCACGAATTCATAGCTTAAATCAGCCAATCCCCATCTATTCTCTCTGATAAATGCATAAACAATTTCGTCTTTAACACTGCCATAAAGAAAATAACTAAAACTTAATGTGCTTTTGCTTGACAAGGCATGAAAGAAAAACCAAAATCTAGATCCCCAGAAACTTGGCCAAGTTGATCCAAAAAACTTGAAATGTAAAAAAACTTCACAAATTGCAGACAATTAAATATGATCACCACAACAATATAAAAGAAAGGAACTTGGATGAGAATAAAACCAAATAAAGAAGAATGTAAAAGTTGTATGGTCACAATATTTTTTAATATGACAATCTTACATATTCTAGTTGACTTTGGCATAGTCCAATAAACCATCGATTGAAGAAAATCTAGCACTTCTTTAAGTTAGACCTATAATTGTTTGAAAACACAGCAAGTTGACCTACAAATTAGCAAATTCACTCAAGATCGGCCAGATTTCAAGACAAAGTGCTTATCAAATTGCTGTACATAATTCCTTACTTACTATTAACTCGACCGCTTAAACTCGGAAAACTCTACTGAGTTGGGCACGCATAGATTAGTTCACTTGGAACTTTTTTTTTTTCCTAATATTGTTTTTGTATGCAATATAAAAAGCCAAAAACTCAGAAAAAAAATATAAAAGTGCAGAAAAGGAAACCAAGAAGATAATACGGCCAGAAAACAAACATATGATAACTTTTGTAATAAGCTAGGTATAATAGAGGTTAGACCATAATGTCTATAAACTTCTAAGACCTAAGAGGACAAGAGAACTAGATCAAGTTAAATGCACTAAGAGTGACGATTTAAGTCTTGGTAAAGAATGAGATCAAAGAAAGATGGTAAAAATATTTTAATATTAAATGTCAAAGGTACAAAGAGCTCTAAATTAGGTGATGATGTGAAATTGGGGAGACATGAGAACACTACAATGTTTGTACAATTAGAGTTACAAAGTGACAAAAGCTCTAGCCAAGATGGAAATGGGAAAGACCCTATGACTAGATAGTATTCCGGTTGATTGTGGAAATGATAGGAATATATTTATGAAACAAATTATTTGATACAATTTTGAGGACTAGGAAAATACCAAATGCTTGGAGAAGGTTTATTTTACTTCTTTATTTACTTTTGACAGATAAATATTGATCTACGAAGAAATGGTTTTTGACAAATTGGAATAAAGGAACAAGATTCATGTTGTTGACCCAACTATAATGTATTGGAGGAAAACTATTAGAAATAGATAAGAACAATGGAGATGCCCAAAGTTGTACCAATCATCGTGAAATTAAGCTTCACACCATTAAATTATGAGAAAGAGCGATGGAGTAAGATCAAGAAAAGTATCCCAAAGTGTTAGAAAATCGTTCAAGCTTTACTGTGCTACCAAGGTCTAATATTTAGGTTATCGTTTTACTTGGCTACCAAGAGAAGAGAAGAGACCTTCATATAGTTTTTATATGTATAGAAAAAGCATATTATAGAATACCTAGAGATTTAATCTGGTTCGTTTTGAACAGGAAATGAGTATCAAACAAATCCAATGATTTCATTGAGGATATGTAGAACGGGGCATTAATTAGTGTGATAACAGTTGGCAATAAGACAAATGAGTTTCCAAAAACGATAGGTTTACATCCAGGTTCAACTTTAAATTCTTATATTCTTGCACTGATTATAAATAAATTGACTATATATATATATATTCACAAGGAGGTACCTTGAGAAGGGAGTAACTGAAAAACTAGAATCATGAAGAGATAACTTGGAATCAAAAGATTCGAAAATAAGCCAAGATAGAGAATTTAGAATGTAACTTTAGCATAAATGATAGCGTGGATGAAGTAATGGCCAAAATTAAAAATACGAGATTTCCAAAAATAGCAACGCCCACTATCTTGGATCAATTATTCATAAAGAGGTGGGTATTAACGGGGATGTTGCACATAAAATTAGAGCTAGATAGTTTTTGCGGAGAGGCATTTTTAGAGTGTTATGACCAATGCCTGGCAAGATAACTTCAGCCCTGCTATAATCAATAGAGTAACATGTTGGGCAACAAAGAAGCAACATATTCATAGGATTGATGCTATTGCGATAAGGATGTTGAGATGCATGTGTAGAAAGACCAAGAAATATAAAGTAATGAACTTATTTGAGAGTATCCAGGAGTAGCCCTAACAAGAGATAAGATAAATGAAAGTGGGTTAAGATGGTTTGGATATGTAAAAAAGGAGACCTAACGTGCAAAAAGGAGCATATTGAAGGAACTAAATAGACACACGAAGAACAAAAATGATAGTGGGAGGCAGTCAGAAATAATTTAAATACACATAATCTGACTAAAGATATGCTTTTTACAAACTGGGATGGAATAATGGGATTCATGCTGATCCCAACTAGTTGAGATAAGGCATTTTGTTATTATTGTGTTGTTTTTGTATGCATATATAGAGCAAAATATAGGGAATCAAGAAACAACATCTTCATAGATTGAGCATGACCGAGATTATAGTGAGAACAAATGGTAAGATTGGGAAGGGCACACACACACACAACAACATCTTCATAGATTGAGCATGACCGAGATTATAGTGAGAACAAATGGTAAGATTGGGAAGGGCGCGCGCGCACACACACACACACACACACACATATATATATATAGATAGATAGATAGAGAGAGAGAGAGAGAGAGAGAGAGAGAGAGAGAGAGAGAG
>JAUPMG010022896.1:0-15054 GCA_031762675.1 Pachysandra terminalis | reverse complement strand
CCCTCGAAATAGCCCTATCCTACTGGGATTCGTACTATTGCGAGTGGATTTTATTATTGAAAGAAATATTCACACCAACGCCCCGTGTAATGAAGCCCTTGAAATAATCCAATGACGATGGTCCTCCCAAACCTCTGGAAGATTGGTCGGACGACGAGTTGATACGTGATACGTTGTGGAGTTATGTGCCTCCTCTTCCTAAGCACCCTCGCGTCACAGCATCCTATTCGCTTTTACGGTTGTCGAAAATGGGGTGAGTCCATCTTTTGCTTCTATTCCCCGTATGAATTTTGAATCTAAGGCTTATCCTCCTAGCAAGATTCGGCTTCAATCGCATTTACGTCCTCCAACTGGTTGTGTGAATTGTGTTGTGACATTATGGGAAAAGCTTCGCTTCGGTGAAAACTTCATTGATGCGGTATCGCGGATGCCGTGCAAGCATGTTGCTAGTCAGACAATCTTGTGGATCGGGAGGCCATATATTGTCTTATTTGTTGTTGGAGCAAGGATACTCATACTTTCAAATACGCTTGGGGAGAGTTCGCCCCCTCTCTGAAGGACGTCCATGTATTGCTTCGTCTGGAAATAATTGGTGATTCAGATCCAATAAACATCAACCCCAGTGAGGACGAGTTAAAGATAATCAAATATTTGGCTAAGGAGCAAGGTTTGGCGAAATTTTCTTCCGTGTAATCTACTCGCTTGAGCCAATCAGAAAATGGGATGCGTGCCTCTTTCAATGGTTGGGTCCGGTATTTCTTCAAGGATATAAAGCCTTTGAAAAAAGTTGATGGTGTGCCAGCGGAAATCGTCGATAAAGGGTATGATTCTCCTCATATTCTTGTGGCCTTCATCGCATTATTTCTCTCGAGATATATTTTCTGAGGGTCTTCCGCATAAGAAAGTTCAAAATCACCTTTTTGCTATGGCGGTGCAGATGGCACGAGGCTCGCAATTTCCTTTGGCGGCGCTGTTCTTGGGCACTCTTTACTACAGATTGGATTTATTGGTTGACGACTTCGCCTTTTCTTGTGGCAGGTATGAGATTGAAACTTTTGTTCATGCTCTATTTCTACAACTTTTCATATTGGAGCACTTTAGAGGTTATGGTTCTCCTCCTCGTATTCTTCCCACGGATAATAAGAATCAGACTCGTGGTGCATTGTGGGCCGATGCTAAGCAGGGAAAGAACATTGACTTCATCTCCTTGGTTGATGACATATCATGTTTTATATTCCGTCCTTACCTTTATTTCTTGGAGTACCACCTGTTGGCTATCAACAGTTAGCTCCCTTGAGCAAGGTGCGTTTCGGCAAGCGATCTAGCATACCACCCTTATTGCTTACGCGATGAGTATTCTTCTAGTTTGTTTGCCCTTATGAGTAGAGTGGGATGAGGGTTACCAAATCCTACAACCCCCATCGTTTCGTTCGCCAATTTGGGTTCATGCAAACCCCACCTTCTGAACAGACACCCGAGATTGAAACTCACATGTCGGGTCTTGTCTACATTGTGAGAGGTTTCTGCAAGTTATTTCACACTTCTAGAGAGTACATCATGGTAGCAGGCGATAGTCCTTACGTAGGGTGTACTCTGGTGATGGTGGTGTTTTGGCACGACGTCCACTCATTCGTTAAGACTAAGGCGATGAGAGTGCCACCGATTACCATTCCTGTCAAACACCCGAGGTTAAAATTGCCATGGTTCTTCAATAAAAAAGCCAAGCCTTCAAAGAATGACGTCTGCAAGTTCTCCGCGAAGCAAGCCAAAGCCGCCATCTCAACTAGTCTTTCCAAGGCGACTACTTTATCCGGTCAACCGGTGAGATTTTATATGCTCACATCATTTGACATCTTTTCTTTTGTCTTCTATCTTTGTGTTTATGTATAAATATGTGCACTCATGGTGATTTTTCTCTTATCATTCGGCTTGACCTTTGAATTCATCTGGTCTGTTTTTCTTTTACGCTCAAACTTTAGGTCGGGCTAGTCTGTCTTTTATTCGTAATCGACCTTTTGCGGAGAAATTTTGGCTCCCGATTTCTGAGGAGGAGAAGATCCCTTTCCCGGATTACCTTTTCTTTACTCCAAACGTGCAAGAGAGAGGAGTTCAGATTTAGCCATATAGAATCAATGGCGCATGTTGGGTACTTAGGCAATGCACGTGAGGTAGACACTCCTCCTCCCACAGAATATTGTAGACAAGCTTTCACACATCTTCGTGAATTGAAAGACACAGGAGCACTCAACCTTGGACGCCTCGAGGTTCATTGGCACCCTACCCTTCCGATCCTTCGCGAGGAGAGAGAGACCTTGTTGGAGGCTTTTCTTGCATTCTTTGAAACTTTTCAGATGATCGACCATATATCCTTCCATAGAGTATTGTGGGTAGACTATTTTGTTTTAGTGGAGGAGATAGCATCGCTATTCATCGAGAGAACACGTCTGTGCTACAAAGGTCTTTTCCGTCGTCTCCATCGCCTTTCTCTAGACGAGCCTTTTCACTGTCAATTCCTCGATGGTGCATTGTTCTATCAAATGCAAGGCTATTAACAAGAAGTGGAAAAGGTGAACCTGGAGCAAGAAAATTGTGACAACATATTCTTGGCTATCGGGATGGACCCTTCCTACCATGCTGCGTCAACCTCAGCGATTCGGGCACGGGTGCTGGAACATCAAATGGAGGGCATGCCAAACGATGTTCATCGTGCTCAACTAAGAGGAGAAGCGCGCGCTATCCGTGGAGAAGCCGACCCATATAGTCTGATAGGAGTTATGGAGAACGTTGCCGCACGTCCTAGGATCTTCTTTGATCGTATCTATGGTTTGACTGCTTTCAAGGTCCAGATGATATCATATTTTGGCGAGATGCCTGTAGACCCTGCCGAACCTACTGTAGATTGGTCTCACGACCCATTGATAAAAGATTTATTTTGGAAAACAAACTCCCCATCATCTGGATTCGTCACGGTGTCCCACGAGTACTATGGCGTGTCTCTTCCCGATATCGAGGCCGACAATGCGATTCCTCCTCCATTGCTTTCTATTCTGCGGTTTATCTTTCAACAAATTTATTGTTGGCAGATGATAGTCCCCCAGGGAAATGCATTCTTACGATAATATAATTCTAGCGCAAGTTTTTATCGAGCTGCGGTTGCTTTCGTGCGTAAAGTAAGGCGAGGGACGACAGGCAGTAGCGATAATTATGATGGGAGAGAAGGTTGAAGAAGTTCTATTGCTCACTCCTCGAGTACCAAGATGGCTTCTATTTAACAAACAACTCAAGAAGAAAAGAAAAACGTTAGTAAAAAAACAAGAGGAAAGAAGGCAGACCTGAGTTCTCATAAGGGAGTGGAATCCCCTTGCATCACCCATAGTAGGTGGAGGCTTGTAGGATTCTCTTGTTGTGGATAAGTCGATGTCGAAGGGAAGGAGACTTTGAGTCCATTAGCACACTTGTCAGTCTCTATCTATGGAGAAGGCCTCCTTCTTTGGTTCCTTTTACCGTCGGTGATGCTCGTCGTGCATTTGTACAAGGATATACACCCCTGCTTTGAGAGATTTTAGATCATTGCAGTGATCTTGGCTCAACCATGACCTTCGACAGTTTTCGAATTCGTTCTTCATTTTATCAAATAGTATGCTCGGTGATTGAACACCTATGCGCCGAAGCATTCTCATCCATTGCCTTGGGTGATATTCATAATAAGCGGAAGGAGCTGCAAGATGCGATTTCTATTGGGATGAAGGAAGATTGGTCGGAAGCCCGTTTGAGAAGCATTGATAAGACCTTGGCTCGTGTCACGCACTATAAGGGATTGAACACACCCTTAATTTCGCACGAGGACTTGGAGTCTCGCATAGCTGATCGTGAGTCAAGCATAGAGGCATTGAAGGCTCAACTCTTGGAAGTGGTAAGGAAGCTAGCTGAGGACAAGAGTAGATTGGCGAGCGACAATACGAACTCTTCTCCATACACACTTGGGTTGAGAATCGCAAGTTCGTGTGCGACAATTGTTTGATGAGCCTCTTGAAAAGACCATGACGATGTTCCTTCTTCTATCTGTCTTCATTGACAATCTTGTTACTTAGGAATTTGCATAGAATATTGTATTCGGTCAGTCGTTCTCATCCGGTTCGACATCGATAGGAGCCTCCTCTTGTTGTTTTGGTTGATGATGATGGCGAAGATGTTGCCGCGACAGCGTGATATCTATTTGTCAGTGTTTGTTTCAAACATGTATAAATATTTAGGATGCAATGAAGAAAGAGTTTTCATATTCTATTTGTAGTTTAGTTGAAAAAGATTTCATTGATGAACGATGTTCATGAATCTCATTGATGCATATTAGATGAAAACTATTCAAAGTATGTAAAAAAAAAAAAAGATACAGAGGCTATCTCTTGGGTTAGCCATTGTGGCGTTGATGGGATCACATGACATCGTTTCGTCAAGTTGACTCAAGTGATAGTAGTAGTCGTTCCTGGTTATCTCTTGGATTATAAAAGGTATTCTTCCCTTGGAACGACTTTGGGAGTCAGTAAGTTCGAGCTGATGTGCGTAGTCACCTTTAGTATCTCATCCCATAACTTCATCGTCCAAGATCATGGTGTCGGGTTGCTTGCTGTCAATCTTATCTTGGAACACCCTTCTCGAAGACGCACAGTCTATTGCCTAGTGTCCTACGTGACAATGGTAGTAACAAAGTTTTCCTTTTTCTTACCTTCCTTTGTCAGAGGATAGCTTTGAGGAGAAGGAGTCACAACCCCCATCTTTTATCGAGTATAAGTGTGATCAGTGACTTAGAGAATTCTTATATTTGGTTGTTCGTCATCACCATTAAATGCACACATAGCTCTTGTAAACTTGATCACACGTTCCTTTGCTTTCCCTACTCTTTCGGTTTAGGAGACGCTTCTTTGTGTGTCATCGACCACTCCTCGTGTAAGCAGTTCGTGTCTCTCCTCAACAGCGTGTTGAGATGATCCCGTGGCTTGCTCTATGGTATTCATCATACTCTTTCATCTTGGTATTCTTCTAATGATGATCAGTACGTGGGAGACTTAGTCCCCGGCAGAGTCGCCAAAATGTAGTGGGTGCTTTTGTGGAAGACTCACCAACGGTAGAATAACTGATCGACGGGAATCTAAATCAACAAGTGACCGTATCCCGTCTCTAAAAGAATCAAAAGAGTAAAGCAAAATGCCGTTTGGAACGGGTCGGTTCAGGCTATGGGAAACAGTGGTCAAGGAGTTAGAAGTTCATGATCTCTCTTCAGAGCCATGTATCAGGAGTCTAACTCATTGGAGCTCCACAACCCCTATTTCTCTTACGAAGATTGTGACTGAACCTGCTACAGGTTGCCTACGTATCCAAATAGGGATCAAGTCAGACGCAGTTCATGGTCTAGGAATTTCGTTAGAGGTCTCCCCCATTTGTCATTTTCTCATCCTCTGTTTCAAGGAAAGTGAGCCTCTTTTATAGAATTTTGGAGAAAGATAACAGAAGTTAAGTTCCGTTAAACCGTTTCTAACGGTGTTAAAATGCTAACGTGAGGTAACATGCATTAATTATCCCAGTCTCTTAGGTGGACCAATCTCGAGTCATATTATTAAATTACACATTTTCTACTAAAAACCGTGACACAAAATGTGGTCCATGACAAGAGATTGGCGAGTTCCCCTGCATGTCTCGCTCATGACGTTGGGATGTGGGCGATGGCGATCAACATGAATAAGTGTAGTGGAAGCTGTTTTAGCCTTGGAGCTGTTGAGGCTGTCTAGCCTTAGCACTTTAGAGGTTCTCAAACCTTAGTGCTTTCGAGACTATGCCCTTTTACGAAGTCGAGGTTCTCTTCGGAAGGAGGTACGGATGACCTTCTACGTCGTCGAGGTTCTCCTTAGATGGAGGTATGGATGGCCTTCTACGTCATTGAGGTTATCTTCGGACGGAGGTACGGATGACCTTCTACGTGGTCGAGGTTCTCTTCGGACTGAGGTACGGATGACCTTCTACGTCATCGAGGTTCTCTGCGGACGGAGGTACAGATGACCTTCCACGTCATCGAGGTTCTCTTCGGATGGAGGTACGGATGACCTTCTATGTCGTCAAGTTCTCTTCAGACGGAGGTACGAATGACCTTCTACATTGTCGAGACTTTCTCTAGACGGAGGTATGTATCACCTTCTACGTTGTTGAGACTCTCTCTAGACGAAGGTATGTATCACCTTTTACGTCTTTGAGACTTTCTCTAGACGGAGGTATGTATTACATTCTACGTCGTTGAGACTCTCTATAGACGGAGGTACGTGTCACCTTCTATGTCATTGTGACTCTATCTAAACAGAGGTATGTGATCATCGGGACGCATACCTTATGTAAGCGTGAGGCACACCTCCATGTTGGCATCCCGCCTTGGAGTATCAATGTTTTACAACGTCTGGGATTTTCTTTCCCCTTAAATGTAAATTCATATTGATGTATTGACGCTTCACAAAGTCCAAGGTTGTCTCTCCCCTTAGATGTGAATTCAAATCAACATGTTGACGTCTCACATCATTTAGGGCTGTCTCTCCTTTTTAGATATGAATTCATATCAACATGTTGACGTCTCACATCGTCCAGGGCTGTCTTTCCCTTTTAGATGTGAATTTATATCAACGTATTGATGTCTCACATCGTCCAGGTCTTTCTCTCCTCTTAGATGTGAATTCATATCAATGTGTCGACGTCTCACATCGTCCAGGGCTGTCTCTCCCTTTTAATTTGAATTCATATCAACGTGTTGACGTCTCCCATCGTCCAGGGCCGTCTCTCCCTTTGAGATGTGAATTCTTATCAACGTGTTGATGTCTCACATCGTCCAGGGTTGTCTCTCCCTTTTAGATGCGAATTCATATCAACGTTTTGATGTCTCACATTGTCAAGGGTTGTCTCTCCCTTTTAGTTGCAAATTCATAACAACGTGTCCACTGGGACGTATCCCTTTGGTGAACATGAGGTGTACCTCTATATCGACTGCCCATCGAGGGGGTCTACCCTCCGCCGTGGTGGAATATTGACTACCCATCGAGGAGATCTGGCCTCTGCCGTGGTGGATTATCAACTACCCGTCGAGGGGATCTAGCCTCCGCCGTGGTGGAATATCGACTACCCATCGAGGGGATCCGGCCTTTGCCGTGGTGGAATATCGGTTCTGTTGTGTATAATCTTTGAAAATGTGTCGGTCGCCTCACAACTTGTACAACATCTGGAGTCTTCATGGTAGTGTGCTACCTTTGCCCCGTATTGATGTTTCAGCTCTGCTTCCTCCGAACTGGTTTGGATCGTTGCATACATAATTCCCTCGGGTCTTTCCCAGAATGTCAATTGGATTTTGCTCACATGCCAGTCACGATCCTGATAGGTGTCAATTTATCATTGGAGTATTTTTCCTTGACATTTTTCATACCTACACTTAGCTATGTCTTTTTTCATTCCTAACAACCCATATACCTTCCTTAAGTCACAGTACAACTTCGTACCTCCCGGATGAAAAGAGTACTACTTAGAATTGTGTGCTTCTCTTAAGATTTCTTCCCGAATAGACTCGTCACTGGGAACACAAAGTCTACCCTTGAATCTGATTTTCCCATCGGTTTGTACCAACTAATCATGCTTCGCCTCATTGCAGCCAATAGTTGTAATTCCTTATCTGATTTCTGTCCCTCAGAAATTCTATCCAATAATGTTGGTCTAGCCACTAAGCTGAATAGTAGTCCATCACTATTCTTCTCATTGGATCTAATATTCCACGCACTAAATGCTTCGACCAAATTCTGTTCCTGTCTTAGCAAACATGACAATGTACTACTGGGTTTTCTGCTCAAGGCATCTGAAACCACGTTTGCTTTTCCCGGATGATATTGAAGCGTGGTCACATAATCGTGCACCAACTCCATCCATCTTCATTGTCTAATGTTCAATTCCTTCTGAGTGAATGGGTACTTCAAACTCTTGTGGTACGTGAAGTGTTCGAAATCTTCCGCATACATATAATGCTTCCACAACTTCAGTGCAACATCACCACGGCCAATTCTAAGTCATGAGTTGGGTAGTTGCACTAATGTACCTTGTGTTTCCTGGATGCGTATGCTACCGTTTGCCCTTCTTGCATGAGTACATGTCATGGCCCGAAACAATTAATCTCAGATCACGACGATCATGTGAGATTAAACAGTTACCTGGCCACTTAATACCAAGCATAGTTTGTTCATCGATATATCAGAGTAAAAAAGGAAACTAAATATTTCCTTCTATGGACATGTATATATACATATAGAACAAAATTGTACAATATGTACATACAAAAATTTTCAAAATACATTTCACCCTCTTCACCTCTCTTATTCTCTGATTCTCTCTCTTTTTTCACTCTACATGTCTAACTATCTGACTTACAAAAGACAAATGCAGTCTTGCTCTTCCTCACGTACTCGTGCTTCTAATTCTTTCTCCAACTCCTCCTTGCCGTCTAAAAATAAAACATTTAATGAGATATGATATCCCAGTAAATAATAGTTATAACATAACGATTAAACTCAAATTAGCTCGTTAAACAAATAACGGTAAGACATCAAAAATCTCTGAGCATGTGTCACTTTTGCTTGTACATACATACTAGTGTTTTCTAGTTCAATTTCACACAAATATCAACATAGCTTTCATATTGTACATATATGAATTACTAAGGATACATCGTAGAAATAGACATAGAAAACTATATAAACTCATAAATGCTTAACATATTAATCATAGTGGTAAATATCTGGGGTAGACATATAGCTACCCGAGCTACTTTATAGCTAAGGGCCTGGACACAAAGGCCACTCTTATCTGATAGTCTGCATAACAAGCTAGACTTACCAGCCTGCGGCTCACGGTAAATTATATTTTATCACAATAAAAGCCAGTCAGTAAAACAGTTAATCAGTACGTGGACTCATTGATCAGATGAGGAGCCACATCAACCACTTGTACAACGGTCCAGTAACAGTATTTGCATCCACACTTTCAAAAATGTAAAAACACAGTTTCATACACAATATGCATGTCATATCATATTAAACCATATCATGTCTATCACGTCATAATCTATCTATTATATCATACCTTGTCTATCATCTAATATTCAATCTTTCATGTTATTACATATTTAAATGCAATAAAGAACCCGATGACACTAATCCCTAGGTGGGATGGCAAGGATCACGAGGTGAGACCTTCGGGATCCATTTCTGGATCGTGGATTGCCATGCCATTACCAAGATCAGATGAAATAACAACTCAATTTATTATTCATCACAGAGTTTGCGGAAGCGAAATACAAATAAACTGAAATACAATAACTAAAAACTGGCGCTCAGCTGGGCCATTTATTACATAAAATTCAAATAACTCAAAAGAAACGTGGTTCGTAAACAAAGGTAAAGTAAATGACATAAATACACAGTTACGCAGTGAGCTTGGAATTCCCATATAAGTACCAAGACCGCCTTACCTCAGTCATAATATCAGTTCTAGATAACATAATTGAAATATCATGAGTGATTTGAAATGTATGTCATTCACATTTTCTAAATGATATGCTTATACAATGAATACAAAAAGGATGATGCACAATGCCTGTTTTCTTGATTAGTTAAGTGACCCTCAATCTTCTGAGTAACCAACGATTCATTTTCGTTTAGGGTACTACCAAAGGTACGAAGGCCACCATAAGCAAGATCTGGGATATACTCACGCAAGATCAGCATACCATTCCTAATCTTATATCTCCACCTCTCAGGTACACTTAACCACCAAGCTAACATAGTATGAATGTTTATTTATTTATTAGGACCTAAGTGATACCCTCTAAGGAATAACTATCCACGCGCCCATACACGTCGATAATTCTTTGGAAGTCATCACAGACATCCTACTAGTGATCGATCATATCAAGTCTCTTATACGATACTCAATTAAGTTCTCGGTCTTAGGTTGGTTAGTTTGGAATTGGGAGCATCCACACATACTTAGGTGCATAGCTATCACACTTAGGCGTATAGCCTTCCCGAGAGTCATTCGACCTTCACTTGGACCCCATTGGTCACAAGGAAACAACAAGGTCGACCAACTACCAAACCACCTAACCGGGTCGAACCACATAACCGGGTCAACTAAATACTAACCGGGTCAAATAAAATACATACTGTTACTGTGCAAGACATTGCGCTCGATTGCAGTGTCCTGCGATCGATCGCATTGACAGATGCCACGTGTTGGTTGTACAATATCTCTCAGCTCTGACATCGGACTTATATGATATTGGATACGTTGGAAAGAGGACACGAAACTTTGTCTCTAGTAGCTTCATCCAAATTCCAAATTTTTATGGGTCACAATCGAGTCGCAAGGTGACTGTTCTGAAACTTTAGTATTGGGGGGCTCGTTAATGCCATTAATCCTTCCCACATTCAATTTACCTCATTAAATGCGCGCTCGATCTATAGGATATGTGCTCGATTCACGTTCATGTGCGTTCGATCGCATATCTTACGCACTCGATGGCCTACCCAGATTTCGGTACTCTGTTTTCATTTTCAGTTTCTGATTCCGATCAATTTCTCAATATACCTCAATTATAATTATCATACATCATTTAACCATGCACACACTTATCATACATCATGTTATCGATGATATAAACATACTGTAATTAATCTTTCATGTTCTTTAATCAATGCTTACATTCTGAACTATAACATGTATCAGCAGTATACCTCCTGTTATCAATGATTTAAACATACTGTAATTAATCTATCATGCTCTTTAATCAATGCTTTCATTCTGAACTATTACATGTATCAGCAGTATACCTTCAAACTCAAGCTATGAACTAGATTCAAACAACATGAACTACGATCAACAACAATGTACTTACCTCTGATCAGACACAAAATTGTAGTAACTATGGCACTCCTCCTTCTTCCTTCTTCTTTCCCAGTTCTCTCTTCTTTCTTTCTCTCCCGTTTTTCTTTCTTTTCCTTCTGATGACTTAATCGAGTTGAGAAGGTTGAGGGTATAGGGTCACCCTCCCCTAACTTCTCTCCCTCACTCCCAAGATCAAGCCATGCACACACACCCCACGATCTGTTCAAACGCAAATGTGCGTTTGAGCAGTTACTCACATTTTAGAAATTACACCCTTACCCTTCTTAATGGATATTTACGAATTGGCTCTTACTTCTCTTAATTAGTTCTGAATTGCCCCTTTGATGTGTAATTACTTTCATGCACTCCTTTAAATTAATTAATTACGGATCACACGTAAGCACGTAATTACAATTATGCCATTAGGAAATTAATTGATATTCAATTCAAGAAATAATTTAAATAAATTAGGAGAAATTATATTAAAGAGTTCAGGTCACAACAACCAACCCTCCTTAGAAAGATTTCGTCCCCGAAATGTAATCATGCTAGGTTTCTAGATCACCCAATCTTAAAGTTCTGAAATGATTCGACTATAGAATTACAAGCTTAACATGCAATCAACTGTGTATCACACACAAGGCTAATTCACATCTATAATATCAATCAAGGCCATAATCACAAGTTTCACAATATCCGCGAGACATCACATACCACTCCTGGTGATCAACCGGCTTCCAAACATAACTATTATGGGAATTCTCACCCAAGGATTAGACATCCATAACCTTTTCTGGGAATTCTCACCCAAAGATGGTGTTCCATAACTATTCTGGGAATTCTCACCCAAGGATTATTCATCCATAACTTTTTCTAGGAATCAACACCGAAGGATGGCTTTCCATAACTATTCTGGGAATTCTCACCCAATGATTATTCATCCATAACATTTTCTGGGAATTAACACCCAAGGATGGTTTTCAATAAGCATTATGGGAATTCTCACCCAAGGATTATTCATCCATAACCTTTTTTGGGAATTAATACCCAATGATGGTTTTCCATAACTATTCTGGGAATTCTCACCCAAGAATTATTCATCCATAATCTTTTCTGGGTATTAACACCCAAGGATGGTTTTCCTTAACTATTCTCGGAATTCTCACCAAAGGACTAGTTATCCATAACAACAATTCTGCCGCCCGAGCCATCAAAGGAACCAGTAGGATTGCCGGTGATAAGGTTCTTTGGAAGCTACCCGTGCTCCCATACGCACGAGTAATCCTTGGAACGACATCACAAGTTTCCTTTCCACAATCAGTCGGATCTCCAGTGATACCACCTTTCGGAAACTGTCTGGGCGCCCATATACCCAAATAGTCTTTAGGAAGCCATCACAAGGATCCTTTCCAAACATACATACTCTTTTACACAACACCATAATTGAACGTATAATCGATTAAAAATATTGAAATTATTATGCTGTGTTTCTAGAATAATAATTACTACAGTCTGTTATGCTTTGCAATCATGATGCAATACCACTCAATCATGCAATACAATTCAATCATACCATTCGGAACAGTTTATGCGGTATAAATTCACGCAACAACAATATAGCTAAGAGTTCAACATGTGTGTGTGCACTGCATACCGTATAAGCATTCGGGAAGCTACAACACTAATCACTCGCTGGACTTCTCAAACATGACATTGACTCCCCCCAATTGGGGTGGTCGAGTCGCTGCCACAACTGGTTCCCCCTTTCGCTCCTTAGGCTGCCTACAATACTTTTGGGCGTGACTAGTCCTTCCACAGTCATAACACTTGGATAGTGGGCGTGGCTGAGATGGTGCCACCACCTGAACCGTAGTATCCACTGGAATTGACCTCTCCACTGATCTCTGTCTCTTCTCGGTACTGCGCTCCTCGTCTCGCTCCATCGACTTATGAGTCTTCTTTCTATCTCGGTTTCTTCTTTTCTCATCCTTGTCATTACTATATCAATTGTTATCTCTTTCTACCATCCTTGCACAATCCAAAACTTCGGAATAAGTCTTAAGTCTCTGGGGTACTACTCTCTTCCTAATCGATCGTCTCAATCCGTCCTCAAATTTGATGGCCTTATCAGTCTCATTCGCAATCACATGAGGGACAAACCACGACTTCATTGCGAATTGGGCATCATACTGCCCAACAGTCAGTGAACCTTGCTCTCGCCTCATAAAGTCCAGAGCCATCTGCCGACGATAGTTGCTTGGCAAATAAGTCTCTAGGAACTGTGCACGAAACTTTGCCCAGGTCAAGGTCGCCGCTAAGTTCCTCTCCACCATATCCCAACAGTGCAATGGCTCATCCTTAAGCACAAAGGTGGCCAAAATCAACCGCTGTCCCTAAGGACACTCCATGGTCTTGAATATCCTCTCTAGGTCCAATAGCCAATCCTTCGCTAGGTGTTGCCCACCGAGTCCCTTGTAGGATGGAGGTGACAATTTCTTGAACTTCTCAAGATAAGAAATAGAAGTAGCCACCTCTAGTCTCTGCTTCACTCTCTGCATCTGATCTCTTTGAATCGCAACCATGTCTACCAATACCTGGTAGACACCTGCCAACTGCGGATCTGCCTGACCCCCAGTGCCAGAGGACGATGCCTCCCCTACAGCTGATCTCCCTCTACGTCTAGCCATATACAAATTTACAACCATCTATTATATTCTAATTCAACTCCTCAAATCCTAAAGTTCTCATGTCTAATATGCATATCACAATTCAGGAAATCAATCATCATATAATCCTAAGTTCGATTTCTAAGTTTCTTCCACCTAACTCCATGTTTCTATGTCATACCTAGTTCTACAGTTCTTTCACAACCTTACCCTGTTTACAAAACCTTAGGCGCTGATACCAATCTGTCACGCCCCTGACCTAGTGACACTAATACCTAGGTGGGATGGCACGGATCACGAGGTGAGACCTTCGGGATCCATTTCTAGACCGCGGATCGCCATACCATTACCAAGATCAGATGAAATAACAACTCAAGTTATTATTCATCGCAGAGTTTGCGGAAGCGAAATACAAATAAACTGAAATACAATTACTGAAAATTGGCGATCAGCTGGGCCATTTATTACATCAAATTCAAATAACTCAAAAGTAACGTGGTTTGTAAACAAATGTAAAGTAAATGACATAAATGCATAGCTACGAAGCTCACGACCTCCATTCTGACTCAACCTGCAACAAGAAACATCGCAGTGAGCCTGGAATGCCCATATAAGTACCAAGACCGCCTTACCTCAGTCATAACATCAGTTCTAGATAACATAATTGAAATATCGTGAGTGATAACATGCGAATTCCGTTATGATTTGATATGATATGATATGTATGTCATTCACATGTTCTAATTGATATGCTCGTACAATGAATACAAAAAGGATGATGTAGAATGCCTATGTTTTTTTGATTAGTTAAGGGACCCTCAATTTTCTGAGTAATCAATGATTCATCTTCGTTTAGGGTACTACCCAAGGTACGAAGGCCACCATAAGCTGGATCTGGGATACACTCACGCAAGATCTGCATGCCATTCCTAATCTTTTATCTCCACCTCTCGGGTACACTTAACCACCAAGCCAACACAGTATGAATGTTTATTTATTTATTAGGACCTTAGTGATACCCTCTCAGGAACAACTATCCACGTGCCTATACACGTCGATAATTCCTTTGAAGTCATCACAGACATCCTACAAGTGATCGATCATATCAAGTCTCTGATACGATACTCAATTAAGTTCTCGGTCTTAGGGTGGTTAGTGTGGAATTGTGAGCTTCCACATTTACTTAGGCGCATAGCCATCACACTTAGACGTTTAGCCTTCCCGAGAGTCATTCGATCTTTACTTGGACCCCACTGGTCACAAGGAAACAACAAGGTCGACCAAATTCCAAACCACCTAACCGGGTCAATGTCACGCCTCGAACCCGTAACCCTGATCCCTAGGTTGGATGGCATGAGTCACGAGACGCGACCTTCGGGATCCATTTCTGGACCGCGGATTAGCATATCATAACCAAAGATAAGAGATGAAATAA
>JAUPMG010022885.1:0-29064 GCA_031762675.1 Pachysandra terminalis | reverse complement strand
ATGATCATAATTATCTGAATTAATTATGCCATTAAGCGTAATTAATTCAATAGTCCGAACTCGGGATATTACACTCTTTGTACTTGGGCAAATGAAGATCATGTCAATAAGCCCAGCGTGATCAACACTACAAACCCAGAAAAATCCATGTTCGTCATGCTCTTTATGGAGAGAGAGAGAGAGAGAGAGAGAGAGAGAGGTCATTATTTGAATCAATTTTAATTTTTGATTTCATATTTCAAAACTTTTATCTATTTCCTTCCGTTTTTTATTTACAGACTCGTCTGTTTAATCGACGAAGGGGTCCTTGGTTTAGTTGGTCTCATGAGGGTCATGATATATGTCTGGGATGCATAGCAAGCATTGGCCTGAGCTGCAGCCGATGCTCCAGCTACCTTGCTTCAGATGATGTAGCCTCACTGTATACCTTATGGGTTGAGATCCCCACTTAAACTAGGGTACGATGCTTGCGAGCTCCTATACGGGTTGGAATACCTTGAGTAATCATACACTCTTAAGATAGCATTGGGTTGGAAATTCCAAGATTAGCATCTGCTCTAAATTAGCACAATGGTGACCTTCTATCATGGGTTAGCGCCCGAGACGAAGAGGGGACTTCCAGCAGTTCCTAGTGACCTTTGCCCGAAATTATGGTATTATATTTGGTTTATGAAGTTAGAGGGGCGCTTAACAGGCTACGTTAGTTTAACTCTTTCATTTGCATATCATCATTGAATTCCTTGTTTGAGCATTCATCTAGAGTGTCTGCATTCTCATTCATTGCATCTCGTAGCATCATAATTATCTGTTTTATTGCATGCTTGTACTCATGAATTGACATTAACTCTATTGATATCATAAATGGATGGATGACACCATTTGATGAACTTACTAGGCATTCAAAGCTCACGCAACTTATCATGTTGCAGGATGAGAAGGATAATGGACTTGGATTACTTTACTATGAACTAGGACTTGCATTAGATTGGATTGCTTGCTGCTGCATATTTTACTGTTATTTGCTTTATCTATTAAGGATTTTGATGAATTCAAGTTGAAATAGGAGTAGTTAGTTTATACTCTTTTGGGGTCATGACTCAGTTGAAGTTATAGACTGCTATTTGGGATTATTTATGTTTTATTTATCATCTACATATTCTGATTAATAAAGGTAAGCATTTACTTTTGTTTCTTATTGTTATTGGTATGGCAATCTGTGTTTTAGCAATTGAACCCGAAGATTGCACTTCGAGATTCGTGCAGTCCCGCATAGGGAATCGTGCTACGAACTTGGTGGTATGACAGATTGGTATAAAAGTAATAGGTTTTACCTATCAGATCTTAGATTTCAGTTTGCCTATCAGAACACAAGGTATTCAGAATTGAGGATGTTAGAAGACCTATGTATTAGTCTCACATAGAAATCTAAAGCTAGGATGGAGGAACTTAGAAATACATCTAGGAATTGTTTGCTGTTTGATAACATGCTTGATTGTGTTGATGTGTTTACTTGTTTACTATTCGGACACTAGGTAGAGACTCGTAGATTTATTGTTTACCTTGGAGTGTAGATGGCTGGTAGGAGAAGCGCTACTACTACCACTACTGGAGAGGGATCATCCTCGGGAGCTAAAGCTAATGCGGATCCTCAGCTAGCGAGTGTCTACCAGATACTGGGAGGCATGGCTACTATGCAACGAGACCACTTTGAGCGTCAAGCCGTAGTTGACCAGAAGAGAGTTGTTGGAACTTCGATCGCATGGTTGGAGAAGTTTAAAAAGCTTACCTAACCTATGTTCGAAGGCTTAGAAGAGCCACATCTTGCTCAAGATTGGCTGTTTGACGTTAAGCGAGTCTTCTGGACCATGGAATGTCCAAATGACCAACGAGTGACTTTGGCCACTTTCATGCTAAAGGGTGAAGCACTCAACTGGTGGGACATGGTGGAATGGAATCTGTCTGTAGACATGACATGGGAGCAGTTCAAGACCAAATTCTTGGGTAACTACCTACCGAGCAGTTATCAGAGGCAGATGGCATCGGAGTTCATGCGACTAGAGCAGGGTACACACTTTGCGGGCCTGTACAAGGCGAGGTTTTCTATAAGGTCGAGGTATGCACCTCACAGGATAGCGAGGGAGGCAGACAAAGCTACAAAGTTAGAAGAGGGTCTACGACTAGCCATATGTTCTAAAGTTGTGCCTCAACGACTTAGGACTTATGCCGAGGTTCTCGAGTGCGCCAAACCGTGGAGTAAGGCATGGACAGAGCTTATGTACAGTGGGATCAGCCCAAACAAGACAAAGGATGGTACCAGCTATATCAGAAGAACAACGATCGACGTCGGCGATGTGATGATAAGCCAGCTAGTGCTACAACAATCGACATGGCGGTAGCAGTTTCTATGGCGAGTGATGTGTAGAAGCAAACACCAAAAGATCAGTAGTTCAGATACCAGGTATCCTTTAATTGTGGCAAGGAAGGACATCTTCAGTATGATTGGCGAGTTCCGAGGAGAGACGGTAAACCAGTACAACCTAGACCAGCTCAAAAAGGCAGAGCTAATGCCTTAACTGATGTAGAGATTCCTCGAGACGACCAATGTCACGCTCCAGATCCCGATACCCGAATCCCTAGGTGGGTGGCACGGATCACGAGATGAGACCTTCGGGTTCCCAACCATGGAGCGTGGCTCACAACAACAAACCATAATATAAGTGACCATTACTCCTATTAAACCAACTAGAGTACAGAAGCAAAAGTCTAAATAAAAATATCCAAGATACATTCAGCTATTCTAATGGCTTCAGAAGACCCTACAACCAAAACCAATACAAGAACTAATAAACTATCTCAGCAACAAAACGTATAAACTAAACTACTAGGATCAATCAACACAGTAGTTCGAATCCAATTCCATCCATGCTTACGTCAATTACTTCAACCTGCAACATGAAACAATATAGTGAGCTTGGAATGCTCATATAAACAATAATCCTATCTTCCATCCATGTACCACACCGTTAGTCCAACATGGAACAACATTATTAATAGCAGTCTCATGTTATCCAAATCAACCAAGCATTCTCACAATCAAGTCACATATAAGCATGCTATGAAATAGTAAATAAAACAAATAATACATGCCATGCAAGATGCAATGCTCAGGGATGCTCCACACAATGTGATGTTGCACGCATATTAAGATTGCAAGTCTAATGCAAGTTTCCTAGACATGGGTGCAAGTCTAATGCGAGTTTCCTAGCCGGTGATCAACCGGTGCCAAGTATCACATACTTGGTGCTGCTAACATGAACCGATCTCATCTCAACAACAACCACAGCAATCACAACTCCCACGTGTACATTGTGGTTTTGTAGGATTTGCAACCTACCGGGTACAATTCCTGAGCTCTTTACTGAGATTTAGGGATTAACACCCAGGGAGGTCTTGCATAAAGACTAGTACCCACGACATTTAGAAATTAACACCTAGGGAGGTGTTGCATAATGATGAGTACCCACGACATTTAGGGATTAACACCCAGGGAGGTCTTGCATAAAGACGAGTACCCATGACATTTAGGGATTAACACCCGAGGAGGTCTTGATTAAAGTTGAGTACCAACGACATTTAGGGATTAACACCCAGGGAGGTCTTGCATAAAGACGGGTACCTAAGATATTTAGGGATTAAACACCAAGAGAGGTCTTACATAAAGACGAGTACCCACAACATTTAGGGATTAACACCTAGGGAGGTCTTGCATAAAGACAAGTACCCACGACAACGGCCACACACTTCGATCCGTCGCTACCCAATTGACTAGACGAGCTATTCCACAAGATAGTAGGATTTTCAGTGATAACATCCTTTGGAAGCTACCCGTGAGCCCATACACTTGTATAATCTGCCAGAAGCCTTCACAGGTATCCTTTCCACAATCAATAGGATTACTGATGATAATACCCATTAGAAGCTGCCCGTGCGCCCATACACACTAACAATCTGCCGGATACCATCACAAGTATCCTTTCTACAATCAGTAAGATCACCGGTGATAATACCCGTCAAAAGCTGCCCATGCGCCCATACACACGAACAATCTATCGGATACCATCAAAAGCATCCTTTCCACAATCAATAGGATCACTAGTGATAATACCCGTCAGAAGCTATCCGTGCGCCACACACACGAAAAATCTGCCGCATACCATCACAAGCATCCCTTCCACATGCATCAATACATCATAACATAAGTAATCAACTTAACTATTTAATTAACAGTTCACAACCAATTCGGATCAAACCTAAGATAGAAATAACGGTCACAATAACCTCGAAACACCATGATTGACCCTCCATGGTCAAGTCTTGCTTCCGAAAATCAACAACAACAAAAGCCGAAGCCCAACACCATCCACCTAAGTCATCGTCCCACAAATCCTATTCACTTGCAAGTTATAGATTCGTCGGCAGAGGCATCGGTGGACCGAGGTCTGCCGAAGGATCAATATAGTCTAAAAACACGTCTCGGTCGACAGAGACGTCGGTGGACCGAAGTTCACTAAGAAATCGTAGGATTGTCGACAGAGGTGTCGGTGGACCAAAGCCTTCCGAATAGCAAGATTTCTTTACAAAACGATCTCTGTCGACAGAGGCGTCGGTGGACCAATGACTGCCAACCTGCGCAAAAACTGCTTTTTTCTGAGTTTTTCTTTGGGTCTCGAAATCCAAATCTAAGCAATCAAATACATTCTAAACATCACATATTCACTTCTATATCTCCGAAAAAATAAAGAAACACTAATAAATCATCCAAAAAACAGTATAACAAGGATCTAAACGTTTAATCATCAATAACGCAAGCCATCATTCAAATCAAGAACTTGAGACATATTTCAATAAAAGACATATGAGATATCAATTCAAGGAATCAATCTAGGAGACGACTAAGATGCAATGCAAGGATTATAAAGAGATTAATGTTTACCTTGTGCTAGTTCCGGGTTTGATCAACAGCCCAATCACCTTGTCCTCTTCCTCCTCTTCTTCTTCACCTTCTTCTTCACCCACAACGATTAGGATGGCTAGGGTTTTTTTACCAGTCTCCCTTATTCTTTCTCTTTATACTTCCATCCTAAACTCATGTCCCACTTATGGAAAGAGATTGAGAGAATGGAAATTCTCTCTCTCTCTCTTCCTTCCATCACACGCACTCCATGCCCCCTCATTCCTCTGTTTGAAATTAAGTTTGATAATTACTTCACCTCCTCATACTTCTTTCTAATAACACATAGACTCCAAGTTCTCTATTCTTATTTTTATTTACCAACCAATGCACTAACTAGCAATTCCATAAGTACAAGAAATTACTAAACCAACCTTATTGATCAATTACGTTAATTAAATCTTCTTACGTAATCTTTAACCAATTATTTTCATTTAGTTACCAGAAATTTACTGATTAATCTCCCGTAAAACTCTCTTTAATTGTTTCCATTATTCTATTCTATTAAATAATCATACCATTAATTATTATTATAAATTTTCACGGTCCGAGTCTCTATAACCAAGCTACCAACATAGTGGTAGAAGGTACTATCACTTTATTCCATACCCCAGCTCTCGTGTTATTTGATTCGGGTGCAACACATTCGTTTATCTCTAGTAGTTTATGTTATTCATGGGGTTTACAACCAAGTAGTCTAGAGTACCCGTTATATATCGTTAACCCAGTTGGAGGAACCATAACTTTACACCGAGTATGTCATGCTTGTGCGATAAGAATTGGTGACTTTAACCTGGAAGCAGACCTGGTAGTGCTTAACATGGCTGATTTCGAAGTGATACTTGGTACGGATTGGCTCTCTACTTATTATGCCAAGGTGAATTGCTTCGAGAAGACAGTCATATTCGATCTTCCTTGAGGACGTCGTATGACATTCCTTGGGACTGAGAAGGATGCCTATCAGTCTTAATTCCATTTTATTGCAAATGAGGATCAGAGACTATCCTTGGAGGATATTCTTATTGTTCAAGATTTCGGTGCGATTTTTCAGGATTTTCTGGGGTTACCACCTTTAAGGGAGATAGACTTCTGCATTGAGCTTATATCTGGTACTACTCCAATTTCTCTTGCGACTTATCGGATGGCTCCGATTAAGTTACGCGAGTTGAAAGATAAGCTAGATGCATTGAGTGCATTAGGCTTTATCAGACCAAGTACTTCTCCTTAGGGTGCACCTGTAATATTCTTGAAAAATAAGGACGGATAACTTCGACTTGGCATCGACTACAAATAGCTGAACCGGGTGACTGTGAAGAACAAGTACCCACTACCGAGGATCGATGACCTATTTGACCAGTTGAGAGGAGCTCAGTATTTCTCAAAGATTGACTTGAGATTAGGATACCACCATTTACGGATTCGAGAGGACGTTATTCAGAAGACGGTCTTTCGTACTCGATACGGGCATTATGAATTTGTAGTAATGTCATTCGAGTTGACGAATGCGCCGGCAGCTTTCATGGACTTAATGCATTGAGTTTTTAGGTCTATTCTAGATCAGTTTGTATCTTCGTGGATGACATACTGATTTATTCAAGGATTGAGGAGGAGCATGAGTAACACCTGCAGATCATATTACATATGTTGTATGATCACCAATTGTATACTAAGTTAGAGAAATGCGACTTTTGGAGAGAGGAAATGAGATTCTTTGGTCACGTTGTATCCAGGAGTAGCATCTTCGTGGATCTATCTAAGGTTGAGGCAGTTCTCGGTTTGGAGAGGCCGAAGAATGCAGCAGACATTCGGAGTTTCCTTGGTCTTGCAGGCTACTATAGGAGGTTCATCGAGGGATTCTCCACCATTGCAGACCATTGACCTGCTTGACAAGGAAAGAGGTGAAGTTCGTTTGGGACGAGAGTTGTGAGATGGCGTTTGAGGAACTCAAGAAGAGGTTGACCTCAGCCCCAGTCTTAGTTGTAACTATCGCTGGACAGAAGATGGAGGTTTATACTGACGCATCTTTGCAAGGCTTAGGTGCTATGCTTATGCAAGATGGTTGTGTAGTGGCATATTCTTCGAGACAAGTTCATGTTCATTAGTGCAACTACCTACTTATGATCTTGAGTTGGCCAAGTTGTGGAGGCACTACTTGTACAGAGAGGAGTTTGAATTGTACTCAGATCACAAGAGTCTAAAGTACATATTCACTTAGAAGGATCTCAACATGCACCAGAGCAGATGGTTGGAGTTGGTTAATGACTACATTTCAATACTTCATTATCATCCTGGGAAGGTGAATGTTGTAGCTGATGCATTGAGTCATAGACCACGAGGAGTTCTAGCTCAGTTGATGTGCCAGGAATGGAGTCTTTAGGAGACCTTAGCAGACTTGGGAGTTCAGCTAGTGACCTAGCAGAGTCGTGGCTACCTTTTCAGCTTGGTAGCCAAACCTTCGTTAGAGCATCGTATAGCATCTTGTCTGTGATGAAACAAATCTAGAGATCTCATTGGAGTTCCTAAATTTAGTTTGCAACTCTCACCCCATACCTAGATGAGAGTGGATAAACAATACATAGCCAAAATCATTTAATTAAGAAGGATATTATATAAGATATAGTATAGAAAAGTAGTGTTATTAAGATAATATCCATCACATAACATCCTTTAAATAGAAAACAACGGAAAGTAAAATAATACTAGTCTCATGATTCAAATCAAATCCCTATTAACTAACCTATCTAACTAAGTACTGAAATTACATCGAATAAACCCTACTAGAAGATCTAGTAAAAATATCGAATAAAACCCTAATTATAGCTAAAGTCTTCAGAAAGCGTCAGCTACACTTAGCTTAGTAAATAATCAATTAAATTGTATTTTAGATTGAAGTACGGTCAAAGGCACTCTTCAATGATAATCAATAGACTAAAATAGAATATATGCAATTAATAACATGATAATAATAATAATGCAACATGATGTGATGTGCAATGAAAAGTACTGGTTCAATTATTAATGTATGCAATGCATACTCATGCAACAAATAAATATGATTACCACATGTAATCCATGCACAAGAATATGATTTGCAAATAATACATGCTGTTTGGCATTCGATTAGTGTATGTTCCACATCCGATCTTAGTCATACTAGTCAAGATGTCTCACCCAGAACACATCCCTTGATATTTGGTTGGATTAGTAGATTATTCTATGTGCGCATCATAGTTTCTATGAGCTTCGACCTATAGATCACAATCGCCTTAGTTGTTTTCAATCATAGGGCCAAATCCCAAGGAATCACCCAGATTAACCTCTGTGAACCATACATTAGCCGATCTACTAATATAATGTCACTAATATGATTCAGAATATTGGGCATCGTAATGTAAACATTCCCCCACCTATCATCTTACCACAAGTCTTTTGGGATCCCCATTTAAGGCCTACCCTCACCTTGGGTGAAACAAATAAATATTGATATATTGGGATCGAGACTCCCTCAACACATGTAATAAAATATCAATAGTCAACCTAGGACTTCCTCACCAATATCATATCATGATAACACTCATTATGTCCATAATACCAAACACATGAATTTATGGGGTATAGTCAAGGCATTAGACTAATCCGTGGTCATTATGCAAAATAGGCATGTGCTGTGCAAGTGTAGTATTGTGCACCTAGGTGCACATTAACTAAGCATACAATAAGTGTATAATGTGTAATAAAACTAATTAACATGCTGGACATGAAATAAATAAGAAATATAAAGTATATCAAAATATCACATGTCCACCAACAAAGAAAAGGGTCCATAAAGAAGCATATATATGAAATAGTTATAATTTAGCAAAACTAACATCAAAACAGTCTAGTTAGGTCAAAATAAGCATGTATGTGAAATTTCATAACAATCGGAGGACTTTGGGATTTTTTGGTGTGCCTAGAGGGTTTTTAGGCTTGGCATGGCGTGCCCTCAGTGTGGTCTCGGCGTACTCTCGGTACACCGAGATGGGGCTCGGTATACAAACCAGGGACTTGACAGTTTCGACGTCTCGTCATTAATTTGACCAAACTTTGCGTATACTGATCGAAATAACCTCAAACTTGTTTTTTTGTGTTCCTAACGAATATGGGCATATTAGAAAAATATAAAATAAATTATATAAAATACATACAAAGGTCTGGTAATCGATAATTCAGATCTGTATAGTTTTCCAGTTTTAGGGTTTATGTAGAAAAGCATATAAGATAAAGCTTTTAAGGCTGTACTATGTCATACTCATTGAATATGACCTAGACACCTAGTTCACCTCGAAAATGGAGTTTAATCCGATTACTTACTTTGGGTTTTCTTGCTAAATTTTCTTCTTCCTCTTCTTAGTTCTAGTTCTGAACCTTCCTTCTTCCTTAGCTCATAACTCCAGCAATCTTCTCTCTCTCTCTCTCTCTCTCTCTCTCTCTCTCTTTTGAAATATGATCCATACGTCCATCCCTTGCTGTTTTTATAGGTTTCCTATAGTTTCCTATTTAGTCTAGGATTTGTTCTCTAAGTTGGATTATGTTTTAGTTTACAGCCCTTAGATTAGCTTACTTTAATGCTAGCCTTTAGATTAAATTGCCCTAGTTCTAGATGAACTAACCCTTAATTTTATCCTATCTTAGTCCTATTTATATTTTAACTGTTTTTCTTTTAATTCTAAGCTTCTAGATGGATCTCAGTGTTCCTACGAAATCCTAACCATTACATTAGTTTAGTTTCACTATAGCCTTTATATCTAGATTCCTAGTTGTAGTTGAACAAGTCTTTAATTATCTATTAAAATGGAATCCTAATTAAGTTAGAACTATTATTAATCCAAATTAAATCTAAGCCATGGTACACAAAGATGGGCTGATTAGATATCAGGGTTGCCTTTGTGTTCCAGAAGATCAGGACATCAGAAGGGAGATATTGGAAGAGTCACACAAGTCACGGTATTCCATTCATCTAGGAAGTACCAAGATGCACCGAGACTTGCGAGTGAACTATTGGTGGCCGAATATGAAGAGAGAGATTGTGCAGTTTGTGTCGTAATGTCTCACGTGTTAGCAGGTTAAGGCCGAGCACATAAGAGCAGCGAGACTACTACAACCTTTGCAAAAAGCAGAGTAGAAGTGGGAGCATATCACCATGGACTTCGTATTCGGTTTTCCGAAGACACGAGATAGCATGGACTCGATTTGGGTAATCGTGGTTTGGTTAACCAAATCAGCATGCTTCTTGCCAGTGAAGATTTAAGCTTTAGCAGAGGAGATCGCGAGACTATACGTTAGAGAAATCATGCAACTTCATGGTGTTCCTGTGTGTATTGTTTTAGATAGAGGTTCTTTGTTTACATCAAGGTTATGGGCATGAAGTTAGATTAAAGTACGGCATATAACCCGAAGATGGATGGCCAGACAGAGAGAGTGAACCAAGTATTGGAGGACATGCTTAGAGCTTGCGTGATGGACTTCAGCGGTAGTTGGGGAGAACATCTACCTCTGGTAGAGTTTTCTTACAACAACAGTTATCATTCGAGCATTGGCATGGCTCCATTCGAAGTGTTATACGGTAGACCGTGCCGTTCACCAGTTTGTTGGGCAGAAGTTGGAGAGAACAGTGCTCTTGGACTAGATCTAGTTAAAGAGACGACAACTAAAGTGAAACTCATTCGAGAGAGATTGAAATCAACACATAGTCGACAGAAGAGCTACCCCGATCGTAGGAGAAGAGAGCTAGAGTTTTCTTCCACCTTTGGTTTTTTGCCTTCTTTTAATCTCTTGTTGGTCTATTGCTCAGATCTTTTTGCTGCCTATTTTTAGCCTTCGGCCTTGGATTGTAACATCCTCCTTTTCATTTATAAATAAACTTACAACTTACCTTCCAAAACAAAAATGAAATGAGTAATGAGATTTGGCAAGAGAGGGAAATTAGCACCATGATACGTTGAACCATTTGAAGTACTAGAGCACATCGAACCAATGGCATACAGACTAGCATTGCCACCACAACTTGCAGTAGTTCATGACGTATTCCATGTGTCACTACTACGGAATTACGAACCAAGACCATTCACTTAGTGAAAGTTCGATGGAGACATCACGGTGAATCTGAAGTGTCAAGGGAGTTGGAGTCGAAAATTCAAGAGCATTATCCGGAGCTATTCACGGATTGAGGTACGCAATTTCGCGAACGAAATTCTTTCAAATGAGGTAGGTTGTAGTGACCTGGATCCTCTATTAGAATGGTTCCTTAACTTATAATTTATTATAAGGTATTTTATTGTACATCTAACTATATATATTGCAGGCTATATTGATACAAGGATTATTTTAATAATTAAAGTTATTATTTTGGGGCCCTAGTGTAACTATTATCTAAATGGAGTATTTTAAGTAATTTTAGATTTTTGTTTCAATCCCATACGTACTAGGCTACGTGGGAGTTGGATTTAGATTAGCTTGAGGAGAGAAAGGAAGATTTATATATATTCCCTTCCCTTTCCATAGCTGGACATTGGATTGAATCTGGAGAGATTGGGAGAGAGAAAAGAGAATGAGGAAAAAGGGTTTAGATCTGAAAAACTAAACCCTAGTTCTTGTTGCAGTGCCAAAGGAAGAGATCAAAGGAGGAAGAAGAAAAGAGGAAGAAAAGAAGAATCTGGTGATATCTGAATCTCTAAGATCAGATCAGATAAGTTAATTCTTACTGTATAGTTCTTTTATGATTTCATTGTGTTCATATTCATGTTCATGAGTGTTTGTGTATTTTGATGATTTGAATGCATGAGATCATGTTTAATATGTTAGAAATAGATTAGGTTATGTTCTAATATGTTCTATCATGAAAACCCATAGATTTGAGACCATTAGAATCGACCAATATTGAATTGGGGATCAAAGGGATGAAAAACCCGAGATCTGGAATTCCCCAGATCACCACCCGTCGGCACCCCCCGGTACACTGGTAGGGGTACCCACAGGGACTCTTTTATAGGCAAAATACGGACTTTGGTACCCACCGCACACCAGTGAGGGTACTGATGCACACCTGCAGAGAGTAGACCTTTGGTACCCACTGGCACACCGGTGAGGGTATCGACAGGGCCTTGAAAATAGGCAAAAAGGGACCTTCGGTACCCACCGGTACACAGGTGAGGGTACCGATGTGTAACAACCAGAAAATTTTAAAACTTTAATCTAAGGTTAAAAAGTAATTTAATAAAACCTAATTAAAATTCAACATAAATATTAAGTAATTATGACTCAAGTTATGTAAACAGAATATAATCTACAAAGTCTAAACTATTAAGTTATAACTAAGAATAAGGTTAAGAGGATAACTTGAACTGATAAAAAATTAATTGAAAACCTTAAGTTAAACTGAACCAATAAGCTACTTTCGAACCCCTAAGCTATTATAACTTAATAAGCAACATAACTAATTAATAAAGACTTATAAGGATTTAATCAACATATTTTGTAGTCAATAGTTCGACTTGGTCAGCAACTTGATTTGCTGACTAGGCCTAAACCAGAAATATAGAATAAGGAAATTAATAATAATGATATGAATATTAATTTATAAAACTAAGTCTAATATAAATCATATTAACACTTTAGAATTAGAATCCTAGATGTACTAGAAAACCAAGATTTCCCTAAAGTACAATAACTCCTAAAGATAACCCAATACCTTTAGATCCTTATAAATAAGAAAGTTATTTAAAAATCCTAACCATCTAAACGATGATCAAATTCGTTGAAGAAGCCCTAGAATGAGAAGAGAAACCCAGAAAATACAAGAAAGAAGAAGAAGAAACCCTAGTAAAATTCTACAACAAATCTATGTGAGCTTTGTTTCAATGTCTTGTGTATTTACTTCTATTATAATGTTATGACCATGGGAAAGTAATGTTTGATTGTGATAGCCCCTTTCCCATGATCTTACTAGTAAAACCAATAAGTATTGATAAACCAAATCTCTGTACACTTACATGCACAAGCAAAGAGATCAAAACCCCAAAAATGACCAACTTGAAGCCCAAGAACCCTTTTATCAATTGTATATGTTCAATCCAATGAACAAAAACCTGTTTGCGAAGCACCCTTGAGTTGTAAGAACCCTATGGGAGAAATCCCAATTGAAAATCACCCAAAATGTGCGTCAGCGTACCGCCTCGGTACACCGAAAGCACAACGAGCCCTCTATTTTAAAGCTTTCCTCCTTTGTTTGTTCACCGAGCCTAAAATCGGGGTACCGAGTGTACGCCGAGCGTCACAGTAGCCTTTTTGGCCACTATTTTGTACACCGAGACTAAACTCAACTTACCTAGAGTACATCGAGCCTTACAGAAAGACCAAACCCATAAACCTTTGGAAACCCTCATGCGGAACCCCTCAACAACCATTAGGTACCCCGAGATGTACCCTTAGACCCCACCGAGTGTACGCCGAGGAGTACACCAAGACCCTAACTCACTAGTTTTTGAACCCTAAAATCTAGGACACCTAAATTAGACCTAATCTAATTGATTCACCATGTTAATAGACCCTAAATACAAGCCTAACAATACAAGACCCTTATAACCAAATTCTAACCTACCTCTAGCCAACTAGTGCCTTGGATTAGGAAAGTGATATTTGAACCACCTATGAGACCAGGCCTTTGACCTTTCCAGAAGTGTCACACCCTCTAGTTGTGCATGTCTAGGTACAGAAATTGAATTAATAACTCAATGATTGTTTAATTACCGCCTTGTAGGTGATTATGTGTAAATTAGTGCTTTATGTGAGTGAAATACCTTATTATTTATGATTATGCATATCTATAACTACATCTATCATAATTACTGTATTTATATGAGCCTTCTCACCTGGTATGTGATCTTATGATTATTTAGTCTAAAACCATGAGATTGTGCTCACGTCTATGCTGATGTGAATATATATGCCTATGATTTATTGTTTGTGATAATTAATAAGTTGCATCTTGGACTACTCTACTGTGATAGCAAAGTCTAATACCCTATACCTTTCATGGGATTAGATTACACTTGAGACCATTGACTTATTATTTTTCATTGTTTTCTTATGGTAGAACTATATATATTGTTTACTTCCAATGTGAGGGTTATATCCTGGATGGTGAACCCAAAATACTTGTGGAAAAATGAAAAGTGAGGGAAAGTTCATAATATAAGGCCCAATATCTGAATCATATGCCCTTCTGTTAGTTGTTTAATATGTAAGATTCCTTGAGGATTTTCATATTTGTGAAACCTTGGAGTATTACCCTTGATCACAAATAAGTGGGGGAATTGTGCCCTCTGGGTCGAAGCCCCTTAAAACCACGATGTACACATGGAATATCTTAACTTGAGAATGGCCCTATGTGGGGGGGATGGTTCGAGAAGACATCTTTCTCAAGGAACGATTGATGATGTAGGAACTTACAATATTAACCTATTTAACTGTACCCTTATATTGCATATTGCTTGTTGATATTATTGTGAGCATCTTGTGTATGATACACTTAATCTAATTTTCATATAGAAGTAGGATCATCGATATGGACCATTATTTCTTATACCAAGGTGAGAATTGAGAGAGAAACACTTATTGTATGATTGTTGTTCACATTCATTATTATTTATCATGTATTTTACAGAATATACTTATATTATCTATTATATTGTTTGTGTTTCATAGCATTGGGATACGGGGTATATACCTTGCTTTAAAGGACTACTCATCCGGGATTTTCAGCTTATGTATGTTGAATTATGTTTTTCTGGACTAAAGAGTAGTATAAGGAGAGCTAGGGAAGGGACTAGAATTGAAAAACAGTAGATAGGTTTTTGTATTAGAATTATTTGAAGATTTCATTAATTCAATTGTAATAAGACTAGATCTATGTATTTTACTTAAGTTATCAATAGAACTATTTCTTTACTTTCTCTTATGTTGTGATTATTGATTTCCACGCCCAATTTTATTGGGGTGAGAGTTACATACTTAACCTTTGGGCATCCCAAGGATCTCATTGGTTTTGGATGTGACCTGATGGCATACCTAGATTCACACAATGATTTCCTATTCTGGATTTTGATTAGGATTTGATGTGGACTCGTACCATTGACTTTATGATTGACTCTTAGGACTCAAGATAAACAATAGATCTTATCTTGGAGTTCCATACTAGTTTGGTACCCATCAATCACATTGGACATGATAGTAATTGACATTGGACTTGATAGTAATTGAATTGATTTGATTTGTGTTGTTTATAATCCATTTCTTGCATTTTAAGCTGATGTAGGATGTTAAGAGAGCCCTAGAGGTGTGAAATAAGGGTTTGCTATTTAAGATTCCTATGGGTTGATTATATACCTTGTGGGTTGAAATCCCCATTTAAACTAGGGTAGGATGCTTGCGAGCTCCTATACGGGTTGAAATACCTTGAGTGATCATACACTCTTAAGATAGCATTAGGTTGGAAATTCTAATAGTAGCATCTACTCTAAATTAGCATAATGGTGACTGTCTACCATGGGTTAGCGCCCAGAACGAAGAGGGGACTTCCAGCGATTCCTAGTGGCCTTTGCCCGAAATTTTGGTATTATATTTGGTTTGTGAAGTTAAAGGGGCGCTTAACAGACTACGTTAGTCTAACTCATTCATTTGCATATCATCATTGCATGCCTTGTTTGAGCATTCATCTAGAGCATCTGCATTCTCATTGAATATTGTGATTCTTTTTCTAATTTGTAGAATGAATTTGTATCTTGTATGTATGATGATGAAACAAGATTTAATCATTGAACTTATGATTGGGTATATAGTTGTTACTTGTGGATAAGATACCCATGATGGCTTCTGTCAGATTATTCATCTGTATGGGCGCACGGGTAGTTTCTGAAGGGGGTAATCACTAGCATTCTATGGTGTATGTGATGACAGTCGAACAAAGTACTTTATACATCTAGGTTGATGTCATTATTAAGTAGGCCTTGGAGAAACTATAAGGTTCCTAATGAAAGGTTTGCTTGGAGGTTGTACTATACCTTTGGGGTGAAATCCCCATAAAATCTACGTTGGTAACTAAAGAGGTTGTACTGTACCTTTGGGTTGAAATCCCTATAAAATCCAGGATGGTTGCCTTCGTACCATGGGTTATGAGAATGGGGTTGAGGTGAACACCCCAAACGAAGTGACAAGTATCCGGGTACTCATGGTATCCTAGTTCTTGAACTAAACTATGAATACGAAGAGGAGTTAGAGACTACTTAACATAAAGCATTAGCTTAGTCATATTATTGCATTGATCATTTGTATGTTATTGATTGAGCATATCATTTAGTTCATTGAATGATGCATCATCATGACACTTGCATTACTGTCATACCTTTTTTTGTGTTGTATTTCTCTCTTTAATGCATTATATTATTGCTGTATTTGGATTTGGGCTAACAGTGTTCCTTGAGGATTGGTGACAGATATGTCACTTCATGTTGCAGGATGATGTATGATGAGGATTGATAAGGACTAGACGATGTTGATTATTTCATTTCTACTTTAGGACTTTTAGGTTGATATCTTCATGATAATTTGGACGTAATAAGTTTATGGCTATTCAAATTTTGAGTTTATTATGTTGAGGCATGTGACTCTTCTGAAGTCAAGGATGTTATGTAATTTATTTTATTTTACTTCCGCACTCTGATGGTTTAAAGAAAGTAGTTTTTATTACTTTTATTATCTTGTGATGATACGGTTATACGCGTTCCTTGGTTAAAACCCGAAGGTCTCACCTCGAGAGGGATTCATGCCATGGGTTTCGGGGCATGACAGATTGGTATCAGAGCTTAGGTTTCTGGCTAAGTTTTTTAAGTTCGTCTAGGGTTAGAAGACTAGTGAAGTTAGCAATCACATAGAAATATGAAGTTAGGAAGGAGAAACATAGAAACTGGACCTAGGAATTGTTTGTTGATTGTTGTGTGATAACATGCTTGTTTGCTGTTTGAATGATTGTCTGTTTATATGGACCATATGATACGAGGAGGTAGATTAGATGATTTAATATTATCCTTTGGGTATGTAAATGGATGGAAGGAGAAGAGAAGTTGTTTGGAGAATCCTCTGTGTGTGGTCAATCCAGTGGACCGAGTGTGTCATGCTTGCATGGTGAGAATAAGTGACCTAAATTTGGAGGCTGACCATGTGGTGTTGGACATGACGGACTTTCATGTGATCCTCGGTATGGATTGGCTCGTCACCTATCATGCCAAGGTGAATTACTTTGAGAATTCTATAGCTTTCGATCTTCCTGGAGGTAGATGTCTGACTTTCCTTAGGACTCAGAAAGATGCCTACCAGATGGATTTTTTGTGTGCAGTGGATGTGGGACAGAAGTTGTCTCTAGTGGAGATTTCCACAATCTGGGATTACAGTGTTGTTTTCCAAGAGATTCCAGGTTTGCCATCTAAAAGGGAGGTACTCTTGTATATAGAGTTAGTGCTGGACACATCTTCTATATCTCTAGCGACTTATCGGATGGCTCCAACAGAGTTACGAGAGCTGAATGAGCAGTTGTACAGATTGATTTCACTTGGTTTCATCAGGCCGAGTACATCACCGTGGGGTGCACATGTGCTATTTGTGAAGAAGAAGGATGGGTCTCTTCGCCTTTGTGTTGATTATAGTGACTATGAAGAACAAGTACCCACTGCCTAGGATCGATGACATGTTTGACCAATTGAGAGGGACCCAATTCTTTTCTAAGATTGACTTGAGATCAGGATCCCACCAGCTGCGGATTAGGGATGAGGATATCCAGAGGACGGCATTTCGTATTCGTTATAGACATTACGAGTTTGTGGTGATTCCATTCAGGTTAACAAATGTGCCTGCATCTTTCATGGATCTGATGCATAGGGTTTTTATACCTTATTTAGATCAATTCGTAGTCATCTTTTCGTAGTCATCTTCGTGGATGATATTCTGATTTACTCGAGGTCCAGAGAAGAGCATGAGGAACACCTTAAGATTGTATTGCAGACACTTCATGACCACCAGTTGTATAGATAGCTCGAGAAGTGCGATTTCTGGAGAGATAAGGTTAGGTTCCTTGGTCATGCAGTTTCCAAGAACGATATTTCTGTGGATTCGGCTAAGGTGCATGCAGTTCTTGGTTGGGAGCAACCGAAGAATGTATCTGAGATCAGGAGTTTCCTTGGTCTATCGGGCTATTATCGGAGATACATAGAGGGATTATCAAAGATTGCAGCACCATTGACCCGTTTGAACAAGAAGGAGGTGAGATTTGACTGGGATGAGCAGTGCGAGTTGGCATTTTAGGAGGTAAAGCAAAGATTGACATCTGTACCAGTTTAGTGATTCCTGTCAGTGGAAAGAAAATGGAAGTGTACACAAATTCATCTTTACAAGGCTGGGCTGCAGTTCTTATGCATGGTAGATGAGTTGTGGGATATACATCATGACACCTTAAGACTCAGGAGCGTAACTATCCCACTCGTGATCTTGAGTTGGATGCAGTAGTGTTTGCCTTGAAGTTGTGGAGACATTATCTGTGTGGAGAGGAATTTGAGTTATTTTCGAACCATAAGACTCTAAAGTATATCTTTACTCAGAAGGATCTGAGCATGCACCAGAGGAGATGGTTGGAGTTGGTAAACAATTACATCTCTATCGTTCAATATCATCCTGAGAAGGCAAATGTTGCAGCAAATGCGTTGAGTCCTAGACCGCGAGGAGTGTTAGCTTAGTTGATGCGTCGGTAGTGGAGTCTACTCGAGAATATTTCAGATCTTGGTGTACGGTCAGTGGATCAGCAGAGGGAGGTTTTTTTTTAGTTTTGTTGCAAGGCCTTATATGGAGAATTGTATTGCGATAATCAGAAATCTGATCATGAGCTTCAGTTATTAGCAGCAAACAACGAGAAGCCAGATTGGGCAGTGCATTTGGATGGACTGATTAGAAGCCAGATTGGGCAGTGGAGTCTTTGTGTGCCAGACGATCAGGAGATCAGGAGGGTGATTCTTGAGAAGTCTCACAGGTCACGGTATTCATTACATCCTGGGAGTACCAAAATGTACCGTGACTTGCGTATGTGCTTTTGGTGGGTAGGCATGAAGAGAGAGATTCCACATTTTGTAGCATGATGCCTCACGTGTCAGTAAGTTAAGGCAGAGCACTTGAGATCAGCAAGATTGTTGCAGTCTTTGCCAGTAACCGAGTGGAAGAGGAGCATGTGGCTATGGATTTTATAGTTGGTTTGCCCAAGACCAGAGGAAGTTTTGACTCGATTTGGGCGATCCTAGATCAGTTAACCAAGTCAACACATTTCTTTCCTGTGAAAATTTCAGCTTCGGCAGAGAAGATTTCTAGATTATATGTTACAGAGATTTTCTTATTACACGGTGTACCAATTATTATTGTCTCAGACCGCGGTTCTCTTTTCACATCTAGATTCTGGGAGAGTTGGCAGAAAGCCTTGGGCATGCAGTTTGACTTTTGCATGGCTTTTCATCCGCAAACTGATCGTCAGACTGAGAGATTGAAGCAGGTGCTGGAGGACATGTTATGGGCTTGTGTCATGGACTTTGGTTGTAGTTGGGGAGAACATCTACCCTTGGTGGAATTTTCTATAATAATAGCTATCATTCGAGTATTGACATGGCTCCATTTGAGGCGTTGTGTGGTTGACCATGCTTGTAATAACTTGAATGATTTGTAAAAACAATAACTGAGAACCTTAGGGCGAAATGGTAATTTGGTTAGATTGATAGGTTAATCTAAACTTAGTAAATCTTGTTTAGATCACTTAATGTCCGTAACCACACACTGAGACACACTAGAGATCCCTAGATCATTAACCGATTTATTTAATTTAATAGACTTAAGAGTAGTGTTAATCTGATAGATTAAACTAGTGATCAAATAGGAATAGAATATTGTGGAGGCTTTAATCTTCCTATTAGCGTATTTTTATATTCTGTATCATGTGATAGATGTTAATCTTGGTTGGATCACCAATCGGATTAGATCCGACCATGCGATCAAGCTTGATGTGAGTTTTGGGTATTGCTGCTACGTAGTAGTCTAGCCCTCATTTGTTGAGAAAATGGCAAACTTGTAATTTTGGGTATTTGATGAGGTTTATGGCTAGGATTAATTTTAGGATTGTGTGGCTTAGATTTAAAGTAGAAAGTTGTTTGTTTTTAGTGAGGTAGAGGTGTGGGGTTTGATTTGGAGTGCTTGTGGATGTGTGGCTTAGATCTAAGTGATTGAGGTGGTTAGAAATGGATGGCTAGGATAAGAGTGGGTGAAATTTGATGGTTAAGATTAAATGGGTGAATTGATGGATGAGATAGAATAAGTGAGAGATGGAGGGCTTAAATGGAGCCAAGTGTTATGTTAGGTTTGAGATGAGATGAGAGAATCTCATAATATTTATGGAATTGCTTAGTTTTGGAGGCTAGGGTTTGGTTTGGAACTTGCAGGTGAGCTTCGAGAAGAAGGAAGAGAGAGAATCTTAGGGTTGATTGAGGGTTTTTACATCTTCAATCAAAGAGGTAAGTGGATATCTTTGTGAATGTAAATAGGCTCTCTTTGATTTCATGCCTTTTCTTTATTTAGCATGTTCATTAATATTGGATGATTTAAAAGTCTCAGAAGATAGATTAGGTCTATTCTCATGTTGTACATTATGATTGATGTTGAGTTGTTGACCATAGTTGATTCTTGGTTGGAAAATAGGTTTATTTTCTAAAGCTTAGAGGTTAGCATAATGTTAAGTATTAGTGTTGTATTTTAGTAGATTTTGGTAATATAATGTAAGTTATAAGTTTCTTTTATGTTGTATACGCAAATGATAGTAAAACCCCTTGATTTTAGTTTGTTCGCAATGTTCGACGAACTCTTAGGTGCACCAAACGGTCGCCGAACATGAATTCTGAGTTGAGGGCGGATATCTCAGTGCGCCGAAAGGTCGCCGAGGTTGAATGTTAGCCGAGAGGTCGCCGATGTAGCTTCGGGGCGCCAAAATATGCTTCGGTGCGCTGAAGGAGCAGGTCCTGGAATTGTCGCCGAATCTTAGGTCAGGTCCGCCGAGGAGGTCACCGAAAGGGATCTCAGTGCGCCGAAGCCTACGCCGAAGACCTCGCCAAACCTGTAGAATGGACCAATTCTATATAATAATAGTAGTGTACTTGTGTAGTGTAGAAATAGTGAGTGACATGCCTGCCTAGTAATTGTTGTGTGCTTTCGTACTTGCAATTGTGTGTTACATGATATTATAGGATACTTAATATACTTTGCTGGATTATGGTGTGTTCCAAGTCTATGTACAATAATATGCATGTTTTAACTAGATCCAAATGCACCCTGTACACAAAATATCATGTAAACTTGTTTGTATGACATATGCACATGCCATGTTGTTAGTATAGCTTTTACCTCTTAACGTGGTTTAGTATAACGGAATATACAAATGTGAAAGGTTGACTTAGAATAGTCAAACACCTGTAATTGTTTCCTCATGGAACTATATCCATGCAGTGAGGAAATGTGAAAGATTGACAAAGATGGTCAACACTTGTAATTAATGTTTATACCCGGCACATTACACGAGAATGTCGACATTACACGAGAATGTCGACATTATCCTTATGCAACTACTTTTCTATGATTTTGTTATGTTGAATTGTGATGTACGCTTCATGTGAATTGTTGTGATTACACCCTGTACACTATTACTTCAATGCATAGTTAGCGTGCACCTCATCACATGCACAGCGTTAACTCTTGACCATAGATTTTGTCTATGAGTAACACCCTGTCCCAGAATCCATAGTTGGAGGATTTATATTTATTACATGAGAATATGGTGACTTGGAAGTCATCCTAAGTGAGAAGACTTGGCTTAGCTGGTTGAGGGATTGATCATCCCAATAGACCAAGATTGTGTTCTCCTATTATGCAAGATACATCTTAGGCATAAATCCCAAGAGACATAAGGAAAGATGATAGGTGAAGGCACCTTATGGCGGTAAGAACCAATATCTGAATCATATGAGTGAACTCTGATCATTGATCAGTAGTGTATAGTTCTCTGAGGTAGTTCTATGTGAGACATTGGGATTCGTCCCTATGATCGAAAATAAGGTGAGGCGCTTGTGTCCTCTAGCTCGAAACCCCTAAAAACTATGTTGCGCACATAGAATAATCTGCTATTCAATCCATCTATTGGAGGGTGGTTTATGTGTGAGCACCTTGGGATAGTATGATGAGATCATATGCTGGAACCATCATTAATTGTCACTAATCAGAAAGGATCTTATCTTTGGGTCATGGCCCGCCCAAAGATGGATCAGTCTACCTTAACAACCACATAAACCCATAGTAGAATAGAATGTTCGCATAGATCACATGTGTGATAGTTGTAAGGTAGGTGCACCGCATGCATTAATTAAAGAAATTGACCTCATGCATCTGTTTTTGTTTGATTATAGTATGAACTGTAAGTATTGTGAATTGCATGTTTTCTAGGATAGTCTTATGTATTCCTGAAGGTATTATACGTACTGGCTAGTGTAGCTCACGCTTTATAGCGACAACATTTCAGGTACGTTAGATGAAGATGGAGATGATGTCCAAGATGAAGACGCGACTGTGAATCTTATTTATTGAAGTACTGTAACAGCTAGTAATTGTTCTAAATCTAAAAGTTTCCATTGTATAATGTTATTTAGATTTCATCTAATTATGGATTGTAATATATCTATTTCTTTCAATTGTCATTATATGGATTTAAATTTAAGTTTTACATTATAAATTACCTTTGATGAATTTCCAATATGTATAATCTTGCTACTCTGATAATTTAATTCCTATAGATGTATTTTTCTTTACGATTTGACTTAGGTATTTACCTAAACAATTATTAGGAATTGATTTGAAAATACTAGACTAGTTTATAATTCTGTTGCTTATATAATGAGTATTCACATTGGATAATACTTAAGAACTTAGGAACTTTAAAATATCATAATTTGTATCTTACTTAATATCCATTTTATATTTAGGCTGACTTGGCTAGATATCATTGGTCACTCCCAAGTTTTGTTTGGGGTGAAGATTGCTAATCCAAATTCTGAACCTCTAACGAGGACTTTCGGTTTGGGTCGTGACAAAGTTGGAATCAGAGCTTAAGTTTTTAGTTTTCAATCAATTCCATAAGTTTTCAAGGTGCCGATATTTCATAAGTTTCTGTGTGCCGAGTGCTGAATGTTGAATACTAACGATGTGAGATTTTAACTCATTGGAATAGTGGAAGTTATCTTCTCTTTCACAGGTACCGAAAGCAAATTTCAGTGGTCAGTAGAAGAGATCGAATTGTAAATTAGAATCCGTCTGAGGGGAACAACGCATACAATCAGCAACTTGCCAGCATATGACAAACCTTGGGTGATACGGCCACTTTGATGCAACAACATCAGACTCAACTCCACAGCAGTGTGCAGAGGAATATCATCGGTATTAAGAACATTAAGAAGCTAGGAACGTTTGTTTTCAAGGGCACAATAGATCTTGTCACCACCAAAGCGTGGATTGACTCGATAGAGCACATATTTGAGATGCGGTTCATTTTTCATCCTTCATGCTTAAAGGAGAGGCTCGAAGGTGGTGGAAGTCCGTAATAGAGATCAAACCCGTCAATTCATGGATGAAATTTAAGGAGGTCTTCTACCTTGAGTATTTTCCCAGGGCAATCAAAAAAGAGAAGGAGCTTGAGTTCATGAAGCTAGAGCAAGGAAGCAAGTTAGTAAAGGAGTACGCAGCCAAATTTATAGAGCTATCACAGTTTTCCAAGTATGCAGTGGACGAAGAGGTAAGCCTTTCTCAAATCCCGATACATTTTAGTGCTGCCATGGTGAATAGAATACCTAGAGTTGTGTGCATCTCCAGTATCTCATTCCGAACAGTCTCTCCTTTCGGAATACAAAGTCTACCCCTGTATCTAATCACTCCATCTGGCTTGGATTCGTCTGCTGCCAGCGACTGTAAGTCTAGATCTGATTTTTGTCCCTGTTCAATTCTGTCCATAATCGACGGTCTCGCTCCCAAGCTAAACAATAGCCCGCCCTTCTCTTTACCACTAGCTTGGACATTCAAGTTGTTGAAGGCTTCAATCAGGATCTATTCTTGCCTCAGTAAACAGGACAACATGTTTCGGGGCTTTCTGCTCAAAACATCTGCAACTACATTTTCCTTCCCCGGGTGGTACTGGAATGTCGTGATGTAGTCATTGATTAGTTCCATCCACCTCCTCTACCTCATATTTAGCTCTTTTTGCATGAATAAGTACTTTAAACTCTTGTTATCTGTAAAGTGCTCAAAGACTTCTCCGTAGAGGTAGTGTTTCCACAGCTTTAGTGCGAACACCACTGCGGCCAACTCCAGCTCGTGCGTTGGGTAATTACGCTCATGCACCTTGAGCTTTCTGAAGGCATACGCCACAACTTGTCCTTCTTGCATAAGAACACAACCCAAACCCATCAGTGAAGGTTCACTGATGCTTCACTGATGGGAAGAAACAACCGGTGTACACATATGCCACAACTTGTCCTTCTTGCGTCCTTATGCAAGAAGGACAAGTTGTGGTGTATACCTCCAGACAACACAAGGTGCACGAGCGTAATTACCCGACGCACGACCTGGAGTTGGCCGCAGTGGTGTTTGCACTAAAGTTGTGGAAACACTACCTCTACGGAGAAGAATTTGAGCTCCTCATAGATCACAAGAGTTTAAAGTACTTATTCACGCTAAAGGAGCTGAATATGAGATAGAGAAGGTGGATGGAACTGGTCAACAACTACATTACGACATTCCAGTACCACCCGGGGAAGGCAAACGTAGTTACAGATGCCTTGAGCAAAAAACCCTGAAACATGTTGTCCTATTGCTAAAGCAAGAGCAGAGCCTGATTGAATCTTTCAGTAACTTGAATTTCCAGGTAAGAGGCAAAGAGAATGAAGGGCTATTATTCAGTTTGGTAGTGAGAGCGTCGATTATGGACAGAATTGGACTGGGACAAAAGTCAGATCTAGACTTACAGTCATTGGCAGCATATGAGTCCAAGCCAAACTGGGTATTCTCAGTGGAGGGATCAGATACAGGGGTAGACTTTGTATTCTGAAAGACGAGACTATTTGGAATGAGATACTTGGAAAGGCACACAAGTCCAGGTATTCCATGCATCCTAGCGGCACTAAAATGTACCGAGATTTGAGAAAGGCTTAGTGGTGGTCCGACATGAAAAGAGATGTAGCACAATTTGTGGCTCGATGCCTTACATGCCAGCAGGTCAAGGCTAAACACTTGAGAACATCCAAATTAATTCAGCCACTACCAGTTGCAGAATGAAAATGGGAACACGTGACTATGGAATTCATAATCAGGTTGCCCAAGTCAAGAGGGGGAAGTGATTCCATTTGGGTGATAGTGGATAGACTAACCAAAGCCGTTCAACTCTTACCAGCAAAGGTGATGACCTCTAGAGATGAATTGTCTCGACTTTATGTCAAGGAAATCATGAGAATACACGGGGTGCTGGTTAGCATCATGTCAGATAGAGATACCAGATTCACATTAGAGTTTTGGGTGAGCTTACAGAAGGCTTTGGGCACATAGCTAGACTTCAGCACTGCCTTCCACCCACAGACAGATGGACAGACCAAAAGGGTCAATCAAATACTGGAACATATGCCACGGGCATGTGTTTTAGATTTCAAGGGGAACTGGAGTGGCCATCTTCCTTTGGTAGAATTCTCCTACAATAATAGCTATCAGTCCAGTATTGGGAAGGTACCGTTTGAGGCTTTGTATGGAAGACTGTGTAGATCGCCTACGCATTGGACCGAGGTGGGTGAGAGCAATTTACTTGGACTTGAAATCATATAAGAGACAACTAAAAAGGTGAAAATTTTTAGAAAGAGGCTTCTAGCAGCTCAGATTCAACAGAAAAGCGACACAGATCGTAGAATAAGAGAGCTGGAATTTGAAGTGGGTAATCACGTGTTTTGAAAGGTTTCACCGATGAATAGTGTTATAAGATTTGGGAAGAAAGGGAAGTTAGCGCCTCGCTTCGTTGGACCCTTCGAGGTATTAGAACGCATCAGTAAGGTGGCATATCGCTGAGCCCTGCCATATCAGTTGGGAGCAGTCTGCAATGTCTTCTATGTCTCTATGCTAAGGAAGTATGAACCTGATCCTACACACATCATTGACTGGACTGATTTACCAATAAGGGACAATGCGACATACGATGAAGTGGTGGTAAGGATCATGGACTGAAAATAGCAGAAACTGAGGACAAAGACCATTCCCTTGGTAAAAGTACAATTGAATCATCATGACGAAGCAGAAGCTTCAAGGGAACCGGAATCGGAGATTCGAAAGAGAAACCCATTGTTATTCGATAACTGAGGTATGTATTAAATTTCGAGGACGAAATATCCTAAAGGGGGGAGAATGTAGTGACCTTGACCCAACCATTTAATTTAATTATTAAATGGTAGTTAATCCTAATTGATGCCTTAGGAGTTAATTGATATTAAAAGGGTTGGAATGGACCTAGGTGTAATTATGATAAGTTAATGATTAATTGTGTTATTATGTGATTTAGGTGTAATGGGATTGGACCTAACCCAACAAAATTAGAAGACAAGAGGGCTGGCCAAATAGGCCCATTGGGCTAAAGGTAAGGGCTTATTAGACATTTACGATCTAATTTGAATTGAAGAGAGGGAGATAATGGGTTATCCCATTAACTCACGTAATGATCTAAGGAGAGAGAAAGTGTTCATGCGATCAAAGGAAAAGAAGGAAAATGGGTTTGCAGAAATCTGGTTTTGGGAAGGAAGAAAAAGAAGAAGGAAGAAGAAGATCGGTGATCCTTGTTACTGGAATTCGACCTAGAACAAATTTACATAAACAAGGTAGGGATTCCTGAATTTCGACGGTAACTTCCTTTATGAATGACTTCAATGCAATACATGTATGATTTGCATGTTTAGCATGTTAGATCTAAATCTAGAGAAAATGGTAGGACAGATGCTTTGATGTTGTTTCATAAAGTCCATGATGTTGCTGTGTCTACTGTGTCACTTTGTATTCTTAAGATCCATGTTCATATTTTTAGATCTATAGTTGATTATCTGTTAAGTACCCGTTTAGATCTGTGAGAATGAACTAGTTTTATGTGGTTGTTGTTTGGGATTTATTTGTAGACTTTAGAGACTGATTTGTGATGATTAAAACATTAGAAATCACTAGGTTTGAGTAGAGGCACGAAGCCCTAGAAGAAACCCAATAAATGGCTAAATTCGTGCTTTCGGTAGTAGTCTCGACAGCTACCGAGCAGCTACATAAAATGCCCAAAACAGTGTGTTCTCTGGACATGCTACCGAGCTTCTCGGTAGGATATTCGGCAGCTACCAAGTACCTACCGAAATCACTAAAAACTGTGTGCACTTTAGAACAGCAACCGAGCCCCTTGGTAAGGAACTCGGCACCTACCGAGAAACTACCGAGGTCCAATGAACCTCAAATTTTATGAGGGTGATCCACATTAAGTTGTGCACATGCTTGTATGTATGGTTTGAGTGCAAAAGATCTAGAATTGGACGAATCATAAAAAAAGGGTAGGAGAAGGTCCAAAACTCAGGATTATCGGACTGATTGGAATGGTATATGAGGTGTTATCAACTCAAAGGTTTTAAATATGGTCTTAGGACCTCAATATAAGATTAGTACGGTTAGAATTGATCATGTGGGACTAGATTGGGTGATTAGGGCTTTTAGCATCCAATGTTAACCTAGGATTGACTTGGGTTGACTTTTGTATAACTTATGTTTGAATTTGATGATGTTGACTTGAATGACTTGAAATTATGTTGTGGATAGGTGAGCTTCCACCGTGGGTGAAAGTCCCTAAAGGAAATGAATGGTAAGGGTGTATTCCACAGTGGGTGAAAGACCCTAAAGGAAAGATTTGGTATGGGTGTATTCCATTGTGGGTGAGAGTCCCTAAAGGAAAGTCTGGTTACAGGTGAGCTTCTACCATGGGTGCAAGTCCCTAAACGGAATGCGAGTATACTGGTGTATTCCACCGTAAGTGCAACTCTCTTAAGGAATAGGAATGGTGGTTTTTCTCCATGGGTGCAAGTCCCTACAAGAATGGGTTACTGATACAGTTGTGTTTCCACCGTGGGTGCAAGTCCCTAAAGGAATGGACAGGTGGCTTCCTCCATGGGTTAAAGTCGCTAAAAGTCACTAGTGTATTCCACCATGAGTGAAAGTCCCTTAAGGAATAGGAATGGTGTTTCTACCATGGGTGCAAGTCCCTAAAAGGATGGGTCGTATGGTTGTGAGTTGGAATGAGCATGTGACTAGGCAAGGCCTGGTGACACCCTGCATTGCATTGCATCTCATTTTACTCCATACTTGCATCATACCTTGCACTGCATTACATTCTGTTTGACTTGACTGTGCTGCATATACATTATGACTTCTGATTATGAATGTGATTGTGATTGGGTCGCAATGGTCGTAGCATGGTGGGACCATATGGTTACAGGTGTGTTTCCATCGTGGGTGCAAGTCCCTAATGCAAAGGATTGTACATGTGGCTTCCTCCGTGGGTGAAAGTCCCCAAAAGAATGGTTATGTGTTGTTTGCTTGTGAACATAATGAAACTATGTATATGATTATGTGCTTGTTTCTGTGGTTAAGGGTGTACTCCCACCGTGGGTGCAAGTCCCTAAAGGAATGGTACAGGAGACTTCCTCTATGGGTGCAAGTCCCTAAAGGAATGGTTATGTGCACGATATGTGATATGCATTTTTATAGTTAATTGGCCGTAGCATGGTGGGACCATGTGGTATATGTTATATGATGATTGGTCGTAACATGGTGGGACCATGTAGTGTTTGTTG
>JAUPMG010022865.1:0-15057 GCA_031762675.1 Pachysandra terminalis | reverse complement strand
TCCAAGGTATCAAAGCCATGGACAACCCCATCATGCACAAAGACGAACCCCGGACCAATTACGACCCGCCGAATCATGTAAACCAAACCCTAAATATGGTGGAAAAGAGGGAAACCCTCAATCTCTACCATAGACCTTAAATTAACCAATTAGAAGCATAGAAATGCCTTTGTGGGAGTGAAACATCACTCCCCACCAAATTTCAGCACCTGAAGACAATTCTGTGGCTTCGGCGCACTATTCGGCGCACCGAATAGGTCGCCGAATCACAGAGAGACTTACTGTCTCGGGACTACTAGCTTCGGTGCATCTTCGGCGCACCTAATAGGTCGACAAAACCCTCCTTAGGCTCGCCGAAAGGTAGCCGAAGGTTACATTAAAGTCATGTGAAATCATTTCACATCTATTGTGACCAATTTGGACCACATCCCAAAGTCTCATTTCATTTGGCACACTTTAGCACTTTTCGGATAGCCGAAGAGTACACCGAGACCTCGCCGAAGAGGTACACGTGTCCAAATGGTGTGATTCCAATGGGAGCACATGTATCTCGTCAAGTTATACGTGTGTGACTACTTTCCCTGTCGATTCAACCATCAGTGCAAAATACGACCCCCCATTCGGAGTTTTAGTCTTTAGAGGTTGTGGCCGAGCCATAGGTGATTTCGGGAAATGGTGTAAGCGTGATCCCCGAACCCACCGATTAGCTCAATGCCATCATAATACACGTGTGTGAATTCAAATGGAGGCTATTAGAGTTGTGTAGCCCCAATTGTGAATTCTTGTGTGTTATGACCTTAAATTAGTAATGTGTGGCCCAAGCCAAAGGGGTTTTCGGGAAACGGTGTAAGCGTGATCCCCGAACCCACCTATTAGCTTAATACCATATTAATACATGTGTATGAATTAAAATGGGAGCTAACGGGATCATGTAACCTCCCATTGGGAATTCATGTATAAAATAACTGTTAATGTTGAGTAAATGGACCGAGTAGTGGGTGATTTCGGGAAACGATGTGAGCGTGATCCCCGAACCCTCCCATTGGCTCTATACCATCATGTTACACATGCGGGATCTCATTTGGGACTGAAAGAAATCAAGCAACCCTCCCAATGAGAATTTAGGGTATTGAGACCTTGAAATGATGAAGTGTGTTAATATTGGATTAAAGATGTTTAATTTCATTATGGATGAATTGTTTTAATTATTATTTCATCACTTTTCTATAGGATGGAATGCTTATTTGGGGAATCCCAGTATAGTGCTTAGGTATGGGTAATCGGGTAGAATTAGGTTCTTATATTACAACTGGTAGTTAGTAGGACTTTATTTTAAATTGCTAGTTAGTAGGATGTGATGTTTACATTTTGAGCAAGTAGGATATGGGACTGAACCCACGTGTGTGAGTGACTGAATATATGCCTATGAGCATTTGATGTCTTGCATTAATATTGATTGGAATTGAATATGGAAGTTGCCTTATATCGGCCGTGATGGCTCCAGTCTAATACCCCACTTAAGGCCCCAAGTTTAGACTGTCATTGGGAAGACTGACTTCTAGGAAACCCTTTAGTCATGTGAAAGGACTGTATTGTTGTACTTAAGACTAGATTGAACCCACATAGGGAACCTCGACAGTCTTAAGCTGTGACTATTGATTGCCCAAGTGTGACAGAGGTCTGTGAGCTTGGATAATAGAGAGCGACTCAGGGAAGCCATAGGTGGCTGCTAGTCCTAGTGTCTGTGTATCTATATTCTAATAGGTGATGAATGTGTATGAATCCTCGAAGGATAAATTCAAGGCACTGAATCTCCTGGGTGGACCGTGAGGGGACCAGGATGCTGAAGCTAAAAGGGGACCAGCTACTGAAGCCAATCGGGATTATGAAAAGAATATGTGGACCGTGAGGGGACCGGAGATCTGCCGGTTAGCCTGTCGGCTGCAAAAGAAACCAATCCAGGCAGGGTAGGTCACTACCTAGCCTGCCAGATACCCATCTGGGGTGCCGGTGGACCCTGTCGGATGCTCTGATCTAGCCCGACCAGCCAGCCAGCCCAACAGGCGTGCCGGGATCCTACCGGGACCCTGCCGGTTGAGCCAGGCCAGCTAATAACCTTTGGGAAAGACCCAACTGACGTGCTGGAATCTTGTTGGCATCCTGCCGGTGGATCTTGCCCTTCCCATTATTGAATTTATTTCCTTAAATTGATAGATTAATCATTCCTTTACCTAATTGAACCATCCCCTATCTAACTCTCCCTCTCTACACAAACCGCTTCAATCTGCTAATTTGAATACCCCTATACTATACTCAATGAACCATTTCTTTTACCATTGATTATTGTACCAGCTTCAGGAATTACCTTTGATCTAACCTATTTCAATAAATTCAATTAACTAATATGAATCTCTTACCCCTCTACATGATATAAGTAGCCCTATTAAGTTCTTGATGTAAATTGATTACTTGTTATCATGAGAATGGATTCTTAAACTGTTGAATGCTTTAATTATGAGTTCTTAGCTTTGTGTGATAATATCAGATCCTTGTTGAGTGAATAATCTTAAATCCATGAAACTTAACATATTAAACTACATTATGCATTGTTCCATTATCATATGCCTTGTGCTTCAAACTATATATTTTGGATATATTATTTGATTATTATTAGCTTAGCATCATGAGACTGTGCTCCTGTTCATGCTGATGTGAATATATGTGATGTGCTATTATTGTGTTTGACTTGCATTAATAAACGGACCTAAATCAATGAGTTGCATATGAAATCCCGGCCGAGAAGGCTTTTATCTTTGAATTTACCAATTATTATATACACTGCTTGAGACTCAAGGCAGGTCATACCATTTAAGTCCATTAAGAGACTATTATTCGCCCGTGTATGCGGGGGAATGGTTCGAGAAGACATTCTTGCTCAATGTAATTGATTGGTTAGTGTGGGGATTTGAACGATTCGAATACTAGACTTCATGCATATTGCATTATCATGTGGTTGTTGACATTATTGATGTTATCTGGTGTATGATGCACTAGATATGATTATCATATAGACTTCCGCATTTAGCATGATAATATGACCATGTGATGTCCTTAGGATACAAACTGAGGTGAGATTTTTTGAGAGATCATATTGCTGTTTATTTATCTTTATGATCATTATTCATTATTCAGATTTCATTATCAATATATATTTTTCAGATCATCATTATCATATATATTATATTTTGTAGTAGCATTGGGTGTTGAGTAAATACCTTGTTTTAAAGGTCTACTCACACGAGCTTTGGCTTACGGATATTATGTTGTTGTTTTTCAGGTTATTAAAGGAAGATAGATCACTAAAGAGAGCTTTTGGAATGAGAATCTAAAGATAGAATTTTAGAAGATAATTGATATAGATTAGAAGCTTAATTTCACTAAAGAGAGATTTTGGAATGAGAATCTAAAGATAGAATTTTAGAAGATAATTGATATAGATTAGTTAGTTTAATTATTAATGTTATATTTTATTAGAACTTTGTATTATGTACTTCTGCTTATGATCTAGTATTGCTATCCACTCCCATAGCAATATGGGGTGAGAGTCGCAATCTGACGCGTTATGGATCCATGGATTTAAACTGGTTTGGGTTATGACAAATATCCATATACATATAATAATCACAACAACAATAATGACGGATGTATTCATAATTAATAAGGCATTCCATACACATACACATAATCACATAAACAATGGAGTACATAGTCATTCGATTATTATTCAATTTATGTACTGAGACATGCATAACAAGAGGGTATGGCATTGTTGTGAGTCGGGAGTTTGTTCTGTTAAGTATCACAGAATATCACTTCCTAATCCAAGGCACTAATGGGTTCAACTCAGTTCAGTCTTGGTTAGAACTAGGTTAGAAAGATCTTGGGTCATTAGGTTTAATTTTGGGGTCTAATGTCTTAGTAAATCAATTAGATTAGGTCTAATTTAGATGCCCAAAGGTTTAGGGTTCAAAATAGATCATTATGACTCTCGGCACATGATCGGCGCATGTATCGGCGTGTGTCTCGGCGTGTCCAAAAGGTCGTCGGAAGGTATGGTATGGAGGTAATCTGGGTTTGGTCAAAACAGAGGCTCGGCGCATATCTCAGCGCATCGAAATATGTCTCGGCATGACAACCAGGGACCTAATTTATTCACTGTGAAACTCCCCGCGTACTCGGCCCATTGAGTTAGGGGCTCAGCGTGAAAATCAGTGAGCCTTTTCACAGGGTATGTGACTCGGGGCGTAGTCGGCGCACCGTGGGTAGTCTCCGAAGTGCATTCTGGGCTAATTTTGATTGAGATTTCTTACAAAAGGTTCTTATAACTCAACGGTTCTTCAAATTTGTGATATAAGGCATTAGATTGGGTTTTTAATAATCTCAAAAGGGTTTCTTGGTTCCATATCGTCAATTTTCTAGGTTTGTCTCTTAGTTTATGCATGAATGCGTATAGAGATTGGTTTGATCTTCAAAATCACAGGTTTTTCTAGGTTTCTAATTAGAAAGCTTCTAGATAAAGGTTTATAATTAATATTTGATTAACGTTAACTTACGGTTATTATTTAACCTTATTATTATTACTGTAGTTAACTTCATTATTTATATACACATATATATATATATGGTTTAGGCCAAGTCAGCACATCTGGAGTTTTGACCAAGTCAACTATCAATTACTTAAAATCCGTATCAATTTAGTTAGATTGCTTATGAATTTTAGTACTTTATTTAAATCAATTATATTGGGGTTTCGAAACTGTTATAGGTTCTGTTTGGTTTATAAGTTCAGTTTGGCCTAGTTTATCTTCTTAATTTATATAGTCTGGCTTAATGATTTATATCCGAGTTACTTAACTTGATTGAGTCTTAATATTTATTTAATGTTTGAGTATTAATTAGTTTTTAATAAATTACCCTTTTAACCTTAGAATTAAGTTTTAAATTTTCAAGTTGTTACATTCTACCCACCTTAGAATAATTTCATCCCTGAAATTCATCTGGGTGTCCAACAATTTGGAGTTCTAACTTAAGTGAATTTTTAATGTTTGAATTCAATTGATTTTTAAGAATCTTTTAATTAAAGTTAAATTCTCAAATTAGATTTATGAACAACATAAACTCATTACATTCTGAATACAGTAATTATCCATCCAATTCTCACATCCAAGAGAATATATTATACATCATTTCAAAAGGTCAACATTCTTCACAAATCCATTACAATAAAGAGAAATATTCATAACCACAACACATCAAAAGTTGGTATCAAAAGACAACTTACACATCCTAAAAGTTTTAAGTAAACAACAAAACCAAAACATCTATATCAAGTGTCTAAGAGGCATCAGAGTCCTCAGATGATGATGATGAGGATGAAGCTGGAGAGGTAGAAGGCTGGATGATATCAATAGGAGGAATAAGCTCTCCCGCCTTGTTCTTGTCGAAGAAGCCGTGGAAAGACTTGAAGGTCTTATCCACGCTCATGAGAAGCTTGGACATCTCCTTCCGGGTCTTCCTCAGTTCTTCCTGGTTATTCTGGAGCTCATGGTTGACATGCATCCGGGTTTGAATGTTGGTCGGCTCAATGGCCGTGAGTCGAGAATCCAAATCTTTGTTCCTCCGGATGTAATGATGGTTGGAGGAACCCGATGTAGCTGCAGAAGTGGAGGGCCTAGTTACTGATGGTGCTGATTTAGGGGGCTGAGGCTGGTCAGGGAGGTCCTCAGTCCAGAAGTCAGGATGCTTCTTAGTGTGAACCTTAGGCTGGTCTTTATAACTCTCCTCAGGCTGCTGCTCCTCCTCTTCATTGAGCTTCCTTTCTTCTTCTTCTTGTTCTGCTCCTTCTCCTTCTTGCTGTCATTCTTCTTCTTCATTCAGGTCATAAAGTCGTACCTGACCCGGTGGATACCTCGAAAGTTTTATGTGTGCAAGCTGGGTCTGGCTAAAGGGCCTTAATGCCTTGGGAATTTCAGGGTATCCAGAAGTGAACCCGCATTGCTCCATGACACCACACATAAGGCAAGGAAAAGGAAGTTTTCCTTTCCTTCGAGCTAAAAGCACAAATTTGATAATGTGGTGGATTATGAGAGAGGGAAGGCAAAGCTTTTGGCCTGAAGCCACCATAAAAAGAACTTGGACCATAAAGGAGGTAAGTTCAGAAAAATTCCCGGTCTAAGGGTAAACATTCTTCAAAAAGATGCTATGGAGAATACGATAAGAGGGAAAGAGTTTGGTGGAGGTCAAAGAGTTGTCAGGGTTCCAACTCTTGTAAGTTCCACAAAGAGCTCTAGTCACCTTGACTTTATCGGAAAAGTCCAATTCCGGAATAACACTCAGATTGTTATTCATTGGAACCTTCAAGATATGGGGCATGAGTTGGTGGGTATACTTCTCTCCCATGATGGAGAAGGTGATGGTCATATTTGCGGCATTGGTATCAGATACATATCCGTACATACGCTCAACAATACTCTCATAGGACTTACTACCCCAAGTTAGGATGGGATGCCAGTCAATGGCCTTAAGAATTTCGTAAATTTTACAAGCCTTTACGTGTATGATTTATGATGATAACACCCTTCAGAAGCTACCCGTGCGTCCATACACACGAATAATCCATTGGACATCATCACGAGTATTCTTTACATAAATACATTTTACTAATAAATCCTCATTTTATAATATAAATCATATAATATCAAACAAGCCCAAGAACTTTAGTTCACAACCTAATAAAGCTTCACCAAGGTTTGTAGTCCTAATTACTAAACAATGGAGTTAAAACCCCCAAAATAGGTCTCTATCGGCAGGTTGGCCGGTGTATCGGTACCTATCAGTAGGGTGGCTGGTGTGTCGGTACCTTTCGACGGACCTTGTTTGTGTTTATTTAGACCTTGTTAGCAGGGTGGTCGATGTGCCAGTGCTTGCTAACGAGTCACGGTCACGGGAACTGAATCCTAGATTTGCCTCGAAAACTCCAAACTTGAAAACCTTTAATCTGATCCAATCCGAAATCATGTAGAATAAATACAAACTATTAAATCATCCCTAAATCAAATCAAAATAGGTTAAATAATCATTTAACCACATCAAAGGTATATAACATACTTTTAACATCACTTATATTTTCTATCACCGATCTCACGTATATCAATCCGGAATCATGTAAGAATGAGGACAAACATCATTCAATCCGCAGTCAAATAAAAAGCAACTCAATAAGTTATTAGTCATCAACTCAAACCATAAAATTATGCTTTCAAAAATCCTACAGGCAATATACAAAATCATGCATTCAAATCGAAAGCCAAGCACAATATTCCACGAGAATTATACAGAAAATGAGACTTACATTAATTGCTATTTGGAAGTTTGGTTGGTTTCTTCTTCATCTCTTCTTCCTCCTTTCCTCTTCTTCTTCTTCTTCCTCTTTTCCAAAGCAAAGCGACAGCTAGGGTTTTATTTTCTCTTCTCTAATCTCTTCTCCCTTTATCTTAATCCACAAGACTTCCCTATTGTGTTTCTAATCGTATGAGAAGGTGAGGGAGAAGTTATAGTAACTTCCCTTCCTTCTCTCCCACTCTCTATCCCACAAACACCCACCATCCCACGCACCCTCTCTAGCTTTCCAATTTGAATTAAAATTTGTAACTTACCACCAATACCCATAACCTAGTCTAATTACACTTAGAACCCTAGTCCATAAACTCTTGTTTTAAATACCACCCTTTGATCTAATTAGCTTATAAAAACACACCAATAAATTTAGAAATTTTCCATTAATTATGGTTCTTCTAATGTTGACTAATTCAAGTTTCTATACTAATTAAGGCATGATACAATTAGATTAAGTTTGGATTTCATTTATTCTTATTATTAATAATTTAATTAATCTCAAATTAATTATGAGATTTATTTACAGGTTAGGGTCATTACATGGCATCCCGCTATGGAGTATAGAGACGCATCTCTTAGTTGGCATCCCATCGTAGAGTATTGGCATCCCGCCATTGAGTACAGAGACACATCTCTTAGTTGGCATGCCAACATGGAGTAATGGCCTCCCGCCATGGAGTATAGAGATGCATCTCTTATTCGGCATCTCACCGGGGAGTATTGCATCCCGCCATGGAGTATAGAGATGCATCTCTTAATCGACATCCCGCCATGGAGTATTGGCATCCTGCCATGGAGTATAGTATTGGCATCCCACCATGGAGTATTGTATTGGCTTCCCGCTATGGAGTATAGAGACGCATCTCTTAGTTGGCATCTTATCGTGGAGTATTGGCATCCCACCATAGAGTATAGAGACACATCTCTTAGTCAGCATCCCACCATGAAGTATTGGCATCCCGCCATGGAGTATAGAGATGCATTTCTTAGTAGGCATCCCACTGTGGAGTATTGGCATCCCGCCATGGAGTATAGAGACGAATCTCTTTGGTGAATGTGAGGGAACGTCTATGTCGGCATCCCACCGTGGTCATGTGGTAATATGACAGTCATCGTCGGCGTATGTTGTTTGCCACCAGAACCAATCCCATAGTACTGGGATCTATTTTTGACACCCCCCCCCCATTTTTTTGTTCTTGGGGCTTTGGTATAAACAACAATCCCCACAAGACTTAATAATAATAAATCATAATCGTAATGTCTAGCGCAACCTCATCTGCAGGATGAAAGCTGCCTTTGACGCCCAATGCTCCTAGGGTCTGGCGCTAGTAGTATCAGTTCAATAAGAGTAACAATAATTTTTTTAAGTCAGAAGATAAATAGTAATTTATTTTCCTAGCACCACCTCACCCGCAAGTGGAGGTTGCCTTTGACGTCCCCCTGCTCCTGGGGTCTGGCGCCAGTAGTATTAGTTCAACAGGGTTGATCCAGTAGTATCAGTTCAACAGGACTAATATTAATTTGTCATATCAATTAAATAAATAGTAATTTATTTTCCTAGTGCTATCTCACCCACATGTGGGGGCTACCTTTGACACCCCTTGCTCCTAGGGTCTAGCGCCAATAGTATCAGTTTAACAGGACTGATCTAACAGTAGGACTAATACTAATTTTTATGTCAATAAATAAATAGTAATTTATTTTCCTGGCGCTACCTCACCCGCAGAAGGGGGGCTGCCTTTAATGCCCTCTGCTTCTGGGATTTGGTGCCAGTAGTATCAATTCAACAGGACTGATATTAATTTGTTCAAGTCAATAAATAAATAGTATTTATTTTCCTAGCACCACCTCATCCGCAGGCGTGGGCTGACTTTGATGCCCCCTGCTCCTGGGGTCGAGCGCCAGTAGTATCAGTTCAGTAGGGCTGATCCCGTATTATCAGTTCTTCAGGACTGATACTAATTTGTTTAGTCAATTAAATAAATAGTAATTTATTTTCCTGGCACCACCTCCCCCGCAGGTGGGGGATGCCTTTGACGCCCCCTACTACTGGGGTCTAGTGTTAGTAGTATCAGTTCAACAGGAGTGGTATTAATTTTTAAGTCAATAAATAAATAGTAACTTATTTTTCTAGCACCACCTCACTTGCAAGAGGGGCTACCTTTGACGCACCCTACTCTTAGGGTCTGGCGTCAGTACTATCAGTCCTCACATGACTTAATAATTTGAACTTTAAATAATCTTCAACAATTTATATATTTCTTTGGGGTAGGTGTCAAAGCCTGTGCACCATAGCCATGCGCCATAGCCATGATGTCATGGCTTGAAGTTTGAAAAAAAAACATTCTAAGGCACCATAGCCTAACGTCATAGCCATGCCGTCAGCATGACGTCATGGTTTGAAGCTTGAATTTCTTTTAAGGCACCATGCCTGACGCCATGGTCATGACGTCATGGCTTGAAGGTTGAAATTTTTTTAAGGCGTAATAGCTTGACGCCATGGCCATGACATCAGCATGACGTCATGGCTTTAAGCTTGATTGATTTTTTTTCCTAGCGCCACCTCACCCGCAGGTGGGGGCTGCCTTTGATGCCCCCTGCTCCTTGGGTCTAGCTCTAGTAATATTAGTCCTTATGGGACTTGATAAAATTATTCAAATAAATAAATAGTTTACTTGGTGCCATCTCATCCGCTTGAAATCACCTTCAAGCTCCGGTACCAATTCTGATAGGATTGCGATATGTTTTTGATGCCCCATTTCTCATGGGCTTTGATGTCTGTACCAATCCCACAGGACTTTTAAAAAATAGCATTTTTTGTGCTAAGTTAGCGCCACCTCATCCGCTATGGAATCGGCTTTCGGCGCCCGTACTAACTCCCATAGAATTGGGATATGCTTTTGACGCCTCCCTGCTCTTGGGCTTTGATGTCTGTACCAGTCGCACAGGACTAGTAAAAGATAAAAAAACATAAATCATATTTTTTACTTCCATTATTTTGACTAATTCTATTATCTTCTTGCCCTTTGTCTCATAGGTGCAGGTTACTTGTCATATTGGTTCATCTTTCAAGTGCAGCCAGCGTTATCTAGGTAGTCCCCCAGTCCTTGTGTTGGGGATGCTACTACCGATGCTTTCTTTGTTAGGGAAGAGAGTCGTATTGCTCCCTCGGTAGCTCCGAGGAAAACATCATCCAAACGACAAAGGAGGGGGAGTAGTCCTCACGCTCCCTTAGTGTTGACTCCTCCTAAACATGTAAGACTGCCTGATCCAATTGTGGATGTCCCCCGGGATCTTTGATTCCCGATGAGGAAGGCATTCGTGTTGTCGATGCCTCTAGTGAAAGTGGTCATTCTCATGATTCTATTGATGATGGACTCTTGGTGTTTGTAAGGAAGATCTACATTCCTTCTTCCTACGGCTCTACTCTTCAGAGGATCATTGATCATTATGGCGATCCTGGTACTGAGATAACCGTCTCCAATCCTCGCCTTCGTGCCTTTTTTTACTCATTTGTATGCTCGTTGGTTGGACGTCTTCAGGAGACACAGCTCTCCACTTTTACTGTGGAGAATTTCCATGATATGTGGAAGGAGCTAGAGGAACCCTTAGCGGCCAAGATGAAACTAGATTGGTTTAAAGGGCACTAATGCTCCATGGAGGAATCCTTGGCGCACCTCACATGTCACCGAGAGCTGAAAGTTTCTCTTACTACCCGTCAAGACTTAGAATCCCACGTAGCTAGTCATGAAGCTAAGATCGAGGCATTGCGCGCCAAGCTTATTTGAATCACCCTTCCCTTACTCTCGATCTCTTGTGAGTAGTAGTGTCGGTTCTCGTTGCTTGTAGCCTATAACGTACGGAGGAGACTTGGGCAATGCGCCTAGAGTATTTTCCAGTTCATGCAAATCGCCTGGTAAATCCTCATTACGTCTCTCTCCAGCAGTGTGAAGAGACGATGCTCCGGCTTGCTCTGCGAACTTCATCTTACTCTTCAATATTGATATTCTTCTAATGGTGATCGGTATGTAAGAGACTTAGTCCTCAGCGGAGTTGCCAAAATGTGGTGGGTGGTTTTGTGAATAGTCACCAACGGTAGGATTACTGATCGACAGGAACCTAAATCGACGAGTGACCATATCCCGTCTCTAGAAGAACTAAAGAGTAAGACTAATCAACTATTTAGCACGGGTCGACTAAGACTAAGGGAAATAATGGGTCAAGGTGTTAGAGATTCTCTAACCCCTAGGGCTCTAATTTTGATTATGACTGAACCTTTTGCAGGCTGCCTACGTACCCAAACAGGGATCAAGTCAGACGTAATTCAAGGCCTGATGGACCGTCTAACACCCATCGAACAAGGCTAAGGGAAATAGTGAACCGAGGCTAAGAATTACGTGAGCACACTACAAAGCTACATTTTTAGTGGTCTAATCCCTTTTTCTCCATCCCTCCCGAATGTGGGAAATGAGCCAGTATCTATATCTTTTGGAAGAAAAGTTAACTACAGTTAGAATTTCCATCCACCATTTCTGACGGTGTTAAAACATTTACCTGGAGTAGTACACATTATGTATCACAGACTCTTAGGTGGACCAATCACAAGTTGTTTGGATAATTACAGGTTTGCCACTGAGAAACCGTGACACGACCTATAACCCCAATACGGCCAAGTGTTGGCGAGCATCATGACTGTCATGAATCAAACCTTGAAATCTCAATGGAGTCCCCACGATTCGTTGTAACTCTCACCCCATATCAATATGGGAGTGGATAAACAATACATAGCCAAATTCATTGAATAAAGAAGGACATTATATAAGATAAAGTGTAAAAAATTAGTTCATTAAGATAGTATTCATCACATAACATCCTTCAAACAGAAAAGAGCGGAAAGTAAAAAAATAGTAGTCTCATGCGTCAAATCAATCCCTTTTAACTACTAAAAATCAAAGTATGGAATTACAGTAAATAAACCCTACTACAAGTTCTACTAAAATCATTAAGTAAAACTCTAATAACAACTAATATCTTCAAAACATCCTTGGCCTCCATCTTGGTCATCATGGTCCTTGTGTCCATCATCTAAAGATCCTAAAATATGTTGTGCTCGAAAGCGTAAGCTACACTAGCTTTGTAAGTAAACAAATCTAACAATATTTAAGATTGAAGTAGGGACAATGCCACTCTTCAATGGTAACCATATAAGCAAATAATGAGTAAATCATGAGATATATATATCAATATGCAAGGGAAACATGTAATATGTGATAAATATATGATGTGTGATCAATATGCAATAAATATGTGAATAATGATGCAATAAGATGTAATATGCAATGTGATGCAAAGGGGGTGATTCAGTTATTAATGCATGTTGTGCACCTAGCAAGTAAGATCACCACATGTGATTGGAAACAAACAATCTAATATGCAATATGTATGATGTTGGCTATATAGCATTCGTTTAGTGTATGATTCACACCTGATCTCAATCGTACTACCCAAGGATGCATCAAAATGTGAACCTTCATCCCCCAATACTTGGCCAAAATAGTAGATTATTCTATGTGTACATCATAGTTTCTAGGGACTTCAACCTAAAGGGCACAATCCCCTCACTTATTTCCGATCATAGAGACTTAGCCCAGTGCCTCACAATATGAACCTTTCCTTGTGAATCAAACATTAGTCGATCTACTAATAGAATTACACTCTTGTGATTTGGATATTGGGCCACATTAATATGAACCTTCCCTCACCTACCAAATCTTATGATTTGGATATTGGGCATCACAATGTGAACCTTCCCTCACCTATCAACTTACCACAAGTCTTTTGGGACCCCCATACAAGGCCTATCCCTCACCTTGGGTGAAACAAATAGATTCGTTTATTGGGATGATCAGTCCCTTAACACATAAAATATATAATCGGTCTCATCACCTATTATGATTTCCAGATCATAATACTCTCATGTTTATAATGAATTCCAGAATTATGGAATCATATACAAATGGAATCATATGCAAAGGGTATGGCTTTAGACCAATTCCATGGTCATGAAGCATAATGACGTGCAAGTGAGTAAGTGCTCATTAACTGTAATGACCCGATCCTAGATCCCAGACTAAGAAAGATTAGAAGCCTAATTAGCCTAAATAATTAGACTTAATCTCACAAGTGACTCAGACCAATGACTGATAGGACCTTGACCATAAAAGGTTAGACCGATCCGAGAAATTTACATGAGTTGAGGAACCAACCTGCCAGAGCATAAATAATTAGATATTAAATAGGTGATTAATTTATTTTTAATTCAAAAAATTATATAAATTAATTTTAAACGTTGCCTCGAACTCATCGACAAAAGCCCTCTAATAAATCTCACATAGGTGGTATGTCAAAAAAGATACGACCCGAAACCCCATTTTGCCCCTGACGCTGAAAATAACTACAAGTTTACCGGTCCTTCCTATAAAAATGACACTTGGACAAATTTCAACCAAAATTTCTCAAAGCACTTCCTCCCTTCTCTCTCATGGTGCCATGGGCACATGGATGGTGTCAATGGAGCTTGGATGGCCAAACCTTCGATCCCCGGCGCATCTACACTGGCAATACTCCGGCATCGCACCAGCGCACGCTCCGGCAACCCCCAAGTTGAGTATTCTTATTGTAATATGAGATTTGGTTGTTTTTTTCTTATTTTGGAAGCTTGGAGTAGTGTCTTAGATGCCCAACCTTCCTACTCCAACGTACCAAGACTATGGATAACGCCTATCTTGCCCAATAATGAACTCCGGACCAAATCCGACCTGTCTAACTATTCAAATCAAACCCTATATATGGTGGAAATGAGGGAAACCTTCAATTTCCCACCATAGACCTTAGAATAAAATAAGAAAAATATTGAAATGCCTTTGTAGGAGTGCAACCTCACTCCCCCTCAAATTTCAGTACCCGAAGCCGAACCTGTGACTTCGGCGCACTATTCGGCACACCGAATAGATCGCCGAAGTATAGAGGGACATATTGTGTCGGGACAGTAGCTTCGGCGCAGCTTCGGCGCACTGAAAAGGTCGTCGAAACCCCCCTTAGGTTCACTGAAGGATAGCCGAAGGGTGCATTAAAACAATGTGAAATCATTTCACATCTATTGAGACCAAGTTGGACCACATCCTGACATCCCATTGCATTTGGCACACTTTGGCACTTTTCGGCTAGCCGAAGGACACGCCGAGACCTCGCCGAAGGTATATACGTGTCCAAATGAGGTGATTTCAATGGGAGCACATGTATCACCAAGTTATACGTGTTTGACTACCTTCCCAGTCGATTCGACTATCAGTGCAAAATATGACCGCCCATTCGGATGTTTAGACTTTAGAGGTTATGGCCGAGCCATAGGTATTTTGGGAAACGATGTGAGTGTGACTCCCGAACACACCTACTAGCTCAACGCCATCATAATACACGTGTGGGAATTCAAATGGAGATTATCGGAGTCGTATAGTCTTCCCATTGTGAATTCTCGTGTATTATGACCTTCAATAGTGATTTGTGGCCCAAGTCATAGGTGTTTTCAGCAAACGATGTGAG
>JAUPMG010022854.1:0-15058 GCA_031762675.1 Pachysandra terminalis | reverse complement strand
GAACATCATGCCCAGCTGAAATAAGATGCCGAACAACCTGTACAATGAAGCAATAAACTCAACTATGAATTATTCAGGCTGAAATAAGATGCCGAACAACCTGTACAATGAAGCAATAAACTCAACTATGAATTATTCAGAAAGTACGATAATTACGACATCAATTTCAACAGAAAATTAGGACAAATGGAGTGAATGAGTAGAATGTACTTTTCTAATCTGTAAAATAAATATATATATTTAACAAATTGGGAAATATGCAAGATGTACCTTATTATTACTACCAAAAAATCAGTCACGTTTCAAAGCTCAACTCGAACAAGTATTTTTCCATTCATCACTCAAACATTCATGTGTTAAGAACTATGCGTAGAATTAGTTCAAATAGCACAACAAAAACTTTAAGTTTCAGAAGAATTCTACAGGGATCATTGTCCACGTCGTGATCATCATATACAAATTCAAAATCATTTTCACTACCATAAACCTCGAGATCTCACAAACTTGAGAAATTTCAATGACGCGAAAACCTATCAAATCAGGAAAAAAATTTCAGATTTTATACCTCGACAACTCAAGTTATTTTCGTTCTCACCTAAAGGGAGCAACAACAAATTAAATTTCTTTTCTTTTTTTTCTGATCAGTTCACTAACATAAACCTCAAGATCTCACAAACTTGAGATTTTATACCTCGAAAACTCGAGTTATTTTCGTTCAATCATCTGTCACACCAAAAGGGAGCAACAACAAATAAAATTTCTTTTCTTTTTTGTTTCTGATCAGAAGGTAAGAAGCGACTTGCCAGTGTTCTGTTGATTCTTTTTTTCACTAATTATTTAAACTCGAACTTCTTGAGCAGTAAACTAACTCAAACATAAAATGATCCACATAATTTAATGGGGAAAATCAAATCAAATAGGAAAAATACAAGATATACCTTATCATTACTATCAAAATAGTCAAAAAGTCGCATTTCAATGCTCAATTCGAACAAGTATTGTTCCATTCATCACTCAAACATCCGTGTGTTAAGAACTAAGCGAAGAATCAGTTCAAATAGTACAACAAAAACTTTAAGTTTCAGAAGAATTCTACAAGGATCATTGTCCACAACGTGATCATCAAATACAAATTCAAAAACATTTTCACTAACATAAACCTCAAGATCTACACGAAAACCTATCAAATTAGGGAAAATAAAAAATAAAATTAAGATTCTATACCTCGACGACTCGAGTGGCGTGACCAAATCCATGTCCAGTGACGTAGTATGCAAACACAAGATGTTTTTGAGATAGAGAAACCTGATCATCCTCGTCGATCCTCATTTTCTTCGTAGCAGATACAGAGATCAGAAACAAAAGTTCTAAACCCTAAGATTTTAATTAATAAAATAAATCGATAGAAATAAACCATTTTTATAGAAAATGGATAAAGCGCAGTGAATTTTAAACTTTCGGATCTATACCGTAAACGATAATCATTATCCACGAAGGGACGAACGCGGGAGTTACGTCCGACGATTGCGTTTGTTTAATTCTTTTTTATCCCTTTGTACCCTTAACTTATTTTACAAATCCTTTTTTGTCCGCTGAAATAATGGGGTTTTATTAGGTATTGCTGGCACTATAATACTTATTGTACTACCTTAGACCGTACAACATCCATTGGGTCTCCTGCAGGATTTTAAGTCTCGGGATCACGGATCGGACCGGTCCCGTCCAATTCCAATTCGGACCGGTGATACCATCCGATCCAGATCCAGTACAAAAGCTGGATCGCTCATTTAAAAAACAAATAGATAGATTGGACCAGCGCCTGGACTGCGGTACAGATCTCTAGAATGGCAGTACCGATTGTCGGACGAGCGGTACTGATCGATTCCGGACCGGTCCAGGTAGATACCTGTTGGACCATTTCATTTATAAATTAAGAAAACAAAAAACTGAATAAAAAAAATTTTTGGATCAGTTGTACTGGTAGTGGTAGTCTGTACCGATATCGGTTGGATCAGTCTGATCCAAAACTACTTGATACAATAATTGTATCATGGCTTAGGATCAGATCGGCCATGGCCAACCCAATACAAACCTGATCAGTCTGATCCATGAAACCTTGGTCTCTGTGTTTATTTAGTTCTTTTTTATCCCTTTTTATTAGGGGGCAACTTGGGTCGGTTCAACCCTAAAAATTATGATAATTAGATGGCTAGCTAAAATTATTTTTTTAGCGTTTTGGTTTTCATTACTGGGCTTATAGTAAGTCATGGTGTTATCCAATCATCAACTACCATATGTTTATATATTCTTAGAGCACCATATTACGAACCTTGTGCCCCATCCCTAAACATTTCCTGTTGTAACGGGTCAATGAACCGAAAAAAGACTCGATCACGGTTCATGCATTTGGTGAGTGGTTAATCCTATCATTATATCCTTAGCTCCGTACCTTTGAAGTTTGGACGAATCACGAGTGACAGTTTCGTCTTTTGGATAAGCACTTATTGGATAAGTGACTCGATGGGAGTATTTATCCACATCATCAATATTTGGTCTTTTGGATAAGCACTTATTAGATAAGTGACTCGATGGGTGTATTTATCCACATCATCAATAAATTATTTGGATGGAAAATAAGAGTGTCAGCCAGGACCTATATAGGTTTTTGCAATAAAATTTCATCATGTGACAATAGACTCAATTGAAGATATGTTCAAACCGTTTTTTTTTTTTATAAACGTAATTTTTAAAGGGAAAAAGCTTTATCTATTTAAATAAAAAATTAGATAAATATTTTTCGTATAATAATATAAAAATAAAAATATTTAAAATCTAAAATACAACATCGTAGGATTTTTTAATTTTTTTTTTTTAATGTTTTAAGGTTTTAGGGTACATTTTTTTCTCAAGGATAAATAGATTTTTTTTTTTTTAGGGTTTTCAGATTTTGAGGTACATCTCATTTAGGGTTTAGAATTCATCTTCTCCTATTTAAAGATTTTTATTATGATCGTTTTTTTAAGGCTTAGAGTTAAGGGTTCATATTTTCTTTCAAGGTTTAGTTTGGGATTTTAAGATTATAATACTTAGAATTTAATATTTGTGTAGTTTTTATATTTTATATTTTAATTTTTTTTAAATTTATTTATAACGATTGTTGTTCTTGGGTTTGACTAATAAAACTCTAAAAGGTTGTCGGTTTCACTAATTATCAAGCGGGGACCTACGGCTGACCTCCTCACGACTCTTGCTTGGTTTGAAAAAAAAATGTGTTTGATAATACAAGTAGCTTAAATACCTTAACGAGAAAATCTCATAAAAATTTTCTTATAATTTAGGTATCAATATATCATTTTGAAAAGATTTAATATTGTATTCAAGGTTAAAAAGTATCATTTTCAAAGTATCATTAATGTTTATAAACTACTCTACACATAAGCGATAAGGAGAAGTTGCTTTCAACAACCTCTTTCTTATAAGCTATCTCCTCTAATGCTTATTGTTAAGAACTTACCAGTTCATTGTTATCAAACATATTTATAACTCAAAAAGTATTTTAATAAGTATAAGCTTAAATAAGCGCTTAATTAAGCAGTGCCAAACGTTGTCTAAGTAATTAATTATGTCGTGTAGATAGTGGAATGGTTTCAACGATAGGACCGATACAGTCTATATTGAGATCAGCCATGATAAGTTCGATCTCAAGTCACGATACAATTATTATATCACGAGGCTTTGGATCAAATTGGTCCAACGGATACCGGTATGAACCGGTACAACCAATCCCAATTTTATTTTTTAAATTTATAAATGGAATAGTCTAACAGGTAATCACCTGGACCGGTTTGGTACCGATCGGTCTCGACCGATACCACCTTTCCAGTGACCAATCTGGCTGACCCAAATATATTTATTTAATTTTTAAAAATAGGCAATACAAAAATTGGATCGGCTCCGAACCAGCCGTATCGGCCGGTATTGTCCGTCCAGATTGAGATCAGCCGGGACTGGCCCGAACCCCGATCCCGAGACTTAAAACCTTGGATAGGGGATATGGTTGCCATTTCTAATAAAGAGGGTGTTATTTTTAACTTAATCACTGTTAAAGTCTATTTGCAATTAATGTCTATGCCCTAATTGGATAAGAGATCTGTCACGTCTAAATCGTATCAGAAAACTCAATCTAAATCTAATGTTAGATTGGCAGGTTGAAGCCAAAAATAGTTGTACGGTTAGTTACGGCATCGGCAACGAGATCATGTGCTTCTTCTACCAACGAAATTTTCCCTGTTCATCCAATAGGAAGATGAAAAGTGTCTTAATAGTCATGTGTCTCTCATGGAAATTTTATCATGAGAAAAAACATGATTATTCAGCATTAGGAGTGGCAAAGAGCAATTTTGTTGGACCAAGTCTGACCCGATCATGGTTTTTTAAGGATCAGATTGGCCGATCCGGATCGGGATCGGCCAAGACCGGTCCAATCCCAAGCCACAATACAACTATTGTATCAACTGGCTTTGGATCGGCCGATCCGATCCGATCCAACTAATCCAAATATTTTTTCAATTGGCCTTGGATCGGACTGATCCAACCGATACCTATATGGATTGGCCGACTCCGACCGATCCAATGACTGGATCAGACCGATCCAAATTTTTTAATTTTTTTTTCAAAGGACGATACAAAAGTCGGATCGAGATTAGCCCGAACCGGTCCGATCCAGGATCCCTAGAATAAAAACCTTGGACCCCATCCGAGCCTTGAATTTAATAATGTTAATTTAAGTCCGTCCATGATATCATTTGTCAAGTTCGAGTCAGCCCATGTTTGCCCAAATGGGACAAAAGTATTATGACTTTGTTGTTGCTAGGATTCGAGCCTAGGCGTCCACAAGTTGTTGCTAGGATTCGAGCCTAGGTCTCTACAAAATGTGGAATTCTAACCACTAAATTAAAATCATAGATTGATTAGTTTAAGTGACAGTTATATATTACTCAGTAATCTTATTATCAGTATTTACATCATCAGACCGAGCTGGATCGGGTTGAGCTACTCTAATATAAACTCAAACCTGATCCAAAAACTAATCGGGCCTTTAAGTTTTGACCCGATCCTATGAGCTACTAACCCTTGCCGAAGCCCACCCAAACATAAGGCCGAGCTGATCAGGGGATCACCTACCTCATTACTACCCTTATTTAGCATAGTGGCAACAAGTATCGCTCAAACCTTGGCTGTGACAAGTACCTCCCATATAATTTAAAAGTGTTGTGCAACAAACCTATTCTGTTAGTAATAGTCAATAAAGTAACATAACATTTTCTTTTTAATTTACGTTGCTATCCTTTTAGTATACTTAAACGTAACGATTGATAGAACGATATTATAGGCAAATAATCAGTTTCTATTACAGATCGTTAAACCCTCTCTAATTTGGCCCAACAAAAAGGTACTGATTGTAATGGCCAATGTTTGAGGGGATTGTAATGGCCAATGTTTGAGGGATACCTGTCGCCATTATACCAAACCCAAGGAGGTGTCAGTTTAATTTACCCTATTTTTTTATTATCTTTCCTTCCTCAATTGAGTGAACGCATCCCTTTTACGGGTGGCAATAGGCTGAGTGACCTGTCCGACCTAATCATCCCGCTCTTATGATTGGGCGGACTTGGGCTAGGCATGTAATTATTATTATTATTACTATTATGTTTTATACATATAAATAATATATTATCAATACAAATGCCATACTTTTATTATATTATCATACTATTTTATAAATTAATATAATATAATTCTCAAAACTTTTATTTTTATAGGTAATTATGAAATATCCAATTTTTAATTTAAAAAAAGTAACTCACTTGAATTTGTAGGATCGAGCTCAACTGAGCTTGGACTTGATATATTTTAAGTACATCGGATTCGGGCTTACACCTATGAGCCCAACGCTTGGGCCGGGCAGGGCACAAGTCCACATAGATAATGCTACATGGGAGTGCAAACCCAACCTGAACCCACCCAACCCGGCCCGTTGCCACATTTTGCCTGTATTTAAACCGGTATTTTTCCTTTTTTTTTTTGGTTTCCCAAGATGTCCCCAGGCTTCGCCCAAAACTATTCCTCCAAGGTACCGTCGAGCGCCGAAGCAGGGACCTCTCCCAACAAGATTTGCTGCATCCACAAGGATTCGAAACCGAGACCACTTGCTTAAGCAACCCGAGCCTCTTCCATTTTGCAGAAGGCAATAAGGTTTCTAAAAGAAAGGGCCTTTTTTCATCCGTACCCCAATGTTTTGCTATATTTGTATTGACCTCCTTTTGTTTTGACATATTTATATTTTGTTCACTTAATATATGAACTTGATGGTGAAACAAATTGAGTGGATGTCGTCTAGAGCGAGATGGTTGAAGTACTAGTTACAGTGTGTTCAAATTAGGAGTGTGATTTGGTCTAGAGCGAGATGGTTGAAGTACTAGTTACAGTGTGTTCAAATTAGGAGTGTGATTTGGTCAGTTTAGTGGTCAAACTTAAACCAAACCAAACTTTAGTGGATAAAATCGAAAACAGACCAAACCAAAATAGAAATCGAAAATTTTGGATTTTCGGTTCAGTTTGACAAAATTAATATTATTTTCTATATAAAACATAGACACTTATATATGTTTCTCTCTCTCTCTCTCTCTCTCTCTCTCTCTCTCTCTCTTATATATATATATTATACTCTACTTCGGTTTTTTCGATTTGGTTCGGTTTAGTAATAGCCTTAACAAAAACAAAGCAAAATTAATTCGATTTTTTGTTTTCTAAACCATAACAAAACCAAAATGAAAAAAAAAAAAACACCAAATCGACTTTTTTGGTTTGATTTGTTTGATTTTTGGTTTAGACCAAACCAATTGACACTCCAAGTTCATATACGCCACACATCCATATGTAGAATGCATATTGTTTGGAGCGAGACAATTGAAATATCAATTGCAGCGTGCATCTATACACGCCACGTATTACGCATCTTAACTTTCAAAATTTTTGATTGTATTAAAATACGCTACAAACAAATATGCACTCTGTAGCTGATGCTTCAGCCATCTTGATCTAGACAGTATAAGGCCAAACAAATATGCAAATAATGAAACAAATATCTCTTTAAGACTATCTTTTTTTTTTCTTTGGATAGGAAGTGTGCTGAAAGACAATTTCAAGTTGAATTCTAATATTTAAAAAAAAAAAAAAATTAAAGACCAAAGTGCCCTCATTCATTTATTCATCAAGGAAAAAACTAAAAAGAAAAGTTACAAAGACTCCTTTCAGTTTTTTCATTGGGTTTCATTAGTGTTGTGGATTGCTTTCCAGAATTCAATTTTCAGTTATTTTTGAAAAATTTAAAGACTAAAGTGTCCCCAATCCTTTCTTCATCAATCATTATTATCATTATAATGCTCGACTAAAATCAATGTGCTTTTTAGCTCTCTCTCTCTCTCCAACAACCTCCACTTTTTCTCTTGCTTCGCTTTGAAGCCAAATGTGGGGGAAAACTAATCACTAAAAAAAGCCTATTTAAGCTACACAACAAAAATTATGTATCTTTTATCTCCAACAACTTCCACTTTTTCTTTTGATTGGCAGCCAAAGTTTTGACCGTTATACCAAGTGATAATCCCTTGTGGATAAATGCTATTAAATAATGAAATTATTGAAAAAATAATGCTATTAAACGAACCAGTCCATGTAATTTGATGCAAATGAACTCGAATGTTTAGGGAAAGATCTCTATCGAATTGGATGTCATCTCACGTCAGTATATGTAATGTGTAGTTACTATAAGCACACATAATAATGTTCAGATTCAATCGATTATATCACATATCTCGATGCACACAAACTCAGATTTACATCAAAAAATCACTATCAAACAGGATGACGTATGTGTGATTACTAGAACCACACACAATAATATCCATACTCAAACGATAAGATCTTAAATACGAGAATCTACAACCATATCTCTAATGGAAGATGAAGAGATTAAGAGAGAGATAGAGGTTCTCTAGGGTTGGAAACTCAGGGGTGGAGCAAAATTTTTTTTCTCGGGGGGCCCAATTAAATTATAAATGATAAAAAAAAAATCTCTGATGTGCTTCACTAATTATTGTTTGATAATTTTGGTCAGGAGGACAGAAATTATATTTTGATATGATTTTTTAATATTTTATTTATTTATATGAAATAAATAGAAAAATGTCATCGAAAATATCAAAATTTCATTGATGATTTAAACAAAATAATTTATTTTTTAAAATTATTATTTTAATCAAATTAATTATTTCAATAACTTTTTAACTTTTTTTGTCAAAATTGACCGAAATCTTTCAGAGCAAAATTTTATGATTTCGGTTTTGCCTACCTAAACGAAATCGAAAATTTTCAATGATTGCTGAAATTTAGAAATTAAATTTTTAATTTCATGATTTCGATTGGGTATCAAAAAATTCCGATTAAATACTAAGAGAAAATAAAAATATAATAAAATATAAGATTATAAGGCTTCGTATAAAAGGATTGAGAGAGAGGAAGTATATGTACAAAATACAAATTTAGGGTATAAATAGATATATAGAAAAATAAACAAATGTAGGACCTTAATTTTATAAAAATATATGTATGGAATATAATTTTATAAAACTGTAAATAACTATTTATAAAAGAAATGAGTATATGTACAAAATATAAATTTAGGGTATGAATAAATAAATAAATAAATAAATCTATATATATATATATATATAAATAGGTATAGGACCTAAGTCAAACAATCCGTCATTTAAGGTGACGTTCTGGCGCTTAGAACACGAATCCGTGTTTTGAGCGTGGGAATGTCACAAATCCGTGTTTTGAGCGTGGGAATGTCACAAATCCGCGGATTTGAAAAGTCAAATCCACGGATTCGGGTAAATGCATAAAAACGGGTTACTTTATGATATTTTTAAAATTTATGCATAAAATGGAATACTTTATGATATTTTTAAAACTTAAAAATGAGTAATTTAAGATATTCTTAAAACATTTAGGGGTTAAAATTTAAAAAAAAAAATGGGGCAATTTAGAATATTTAGAAAACATTTAAGGGTTAAAGTTTGAAAAAATAATCATCATTTTTGTTATTTTAGAGGTTTTTAGAAGAATACAAAAACAAGTGGGTTTTATTTTGAAAAAAGGTTAAATTATGTGGATAAATACGATTGTATCTTTGTACATGAAATACAGTTTCTATGTATAAATATAAATTATATATGTATATATAAACGCTCTGTAGGTGCTCTGGACCACATGTTATTTTCAAGTTTGGCACTCTCGCACCCGCTCGGCGTTCTAGTGACTTAGTATAAGACCTTAGTTTTATTAAAAAAAAAAATATATATATATATATATATAACTATAAATAATTAGTTATAAAATAATGAGTATATAATGTTAAAATTTTAAGAACTATATAACCTAAATTACAATTTTTAAAACATAACACAAACCTGGGACCATCTATATAACCTAAATTACAATTTTTAAAACATAACACAAACCTGGGACCATTATGTATTACCAGTCCACTCGAGGCGAGTGAAGTACCGCAAGTAGAAAAGTTTCTCATGTGTGGAAACTCAATTGTATGAAGCATTGGGAGAGAGTCAAAATCACTGAGCCTCTAGCCCAATATGAACGTCCCATCACGTAGGGACCCAGGTTGGCTCATCCTAATGGACCAACCGGATCGACCCAAATCAAATATACAACAGTTTCAAATCCGACTCCCATGTGTGACAATCAAACCATACATTTGAATGTTCATCTTAAGTTAGCTTAGCCAAATTGCGACTTAAGCTGGACATCAGTCGACAAGGTATATGTAGGCCCGACTCGTATTTGGATATACGCTATCAATATATGGGTTGAGCCCATATCCTTTTTCTTCAACCGCGGAACGAACCATGAATCAAGTAGTCACCATTGATAGCAATCAATTGTCCACAACTGATCGGAAAAAGGATCCAGCCACCTCTGTTCATCAACAGTTGCCATTTTCAGATGGGCTTACAATTCCGATAAACTAGAATGTAAGTTTACTGAGCTTTTGGGGACAAATTAGGTTTTATTAATACAAAGCTCACAATCTATACTATTAAGGGAGATGGCATATTCGAAAGCGTGTTAAGATATTTTAAAAAATTTATAAAATTAACTTTTAATGTGATAAAGTATTTAATATAATTAGAGATAATATTATCATTTGGTTTATACTATTTATTCTAAGGCGACAATTAAGTTTTCAAAATAACAATTCTCACAATCAAACGATTAATAAGTTCTAGAAATATATCAGTACTACAATTGTCACTGGCTAATAGAATAGAATAGAAAATAAGTATAAACTAGAATGCACTTAAAGTAAATATAAATTAAACATATTAGCAAACCTGATAATGTCTCTAAGAATTAATATTCCTTACTTGCAAGTCTTCATTGGAAGTGAGCTTTCTTGAAGAGAGAGTACAAGAACTTATTCAAAAAGGATCCCTAACTTGAGAGAATTCAAGGGCATTTTAAAGGTTAACTTGGTGTAATAGAGAAATGAATAAAAGAAAATTCTAAGGAAATTGCATAATTTGTCTTTAGAACCTATTAGGAATTTCCTCTACGATAAAATGATCAAATGAACACATTGGAGGACACAATTTTTTGGACCTAATAATTTAGGAGAATACATTGGAAGGGCAATGGGTGCATTTTGGTAAATGCCCTAGAAAAAATATTTTGGAGTTGGTTATGCTAGGTCAGTCTCTCTAATTGGAGTTGTGAGTTTTAAGTCATTTTTGCAAGATATACCAACTCATTCGTAGGGTTGTAAGTTCGACCGAGCCAGCTCAACTCAACCCCAATAAGAGCCAGAACTTGTTAGTTGAGTTGGCAATTTCCAACCTGACCTGTCAACCCGCCCGAGTTTTAGCGGGTTTAGGTTTAAGTTTTCAACCCATGAATCGGATTTGGGTTAACCCGTCTGATCCGTTGGGTGATTGTATCATAGATCTTAATATTTTAGTATATCTTAAAAATATATACTATATATATAGGGGTGGAGACAAAAGAAAATTTTTGGGGGGCCAAATTAAATTATATTACAATGATTAAAAAAAAAAATCTCTAATGTGTTTCATTAATTATTGCTCAATGATTTTGTTCTGGAGGACCAAAATCTAATTTCGATAGAAAATTTTATATAAATATATTTTTATTTATATGAAATGAATAGCAAGATTACATCAAATATATCGAAATTTCACAATATAATTTTGATGGTTTAAACAAAATAATTAATTTTTTTTAATTATTATTTTAACTAAATTTAATTATTTCAGCAATTTTTAAACCTTTTTTGTCAAAATTGTTTGAAATCTTTTATAACAAAATTTTATGATTTCGATTTTGCCTACCTAAACGAAATCAAAAAATTTCAACGATTGTTGAAATTTAAACTTTTAATTTAATGATTTCGATTTGGCATCAAAAAATTTCAATTAAATACTAAGAGGAAATAAAAATATAATAAATTATAAAACAATTAAGAAAGATTATATTCTATAAATTTAGGGTATAAATAGATATGGAAAAAATATATAGGTATGAGAACTTAATTCTATTAAAATATATCTATAGAATATAATTTTATGAAATTATAAACAGTAATTTATAAACTTTAATGAGTATAATCTTGTAATTTGAAAAACTATAGAACCTAAATTAAATTTTTTTAAAACTAATACGGTAAGAAAAAAAGTAGGACAGCTACAACTTAGGGGGCCCATTATGCGACGCCACTCCACCCAAGACGAGTAGAGTAGCAGAATTTAAAACTTTCACAAGGCTTTGGGGGGCGCCATGGCCCCTTTCGCCCGTGTATATATATCCGTTGGGTTAACCCGTCTGATGTAAGTGTTCTTAATTTTTTAAAATATAAAACAATAATTTTTTATTTTTTAATTAATTAAATTGCACGTGCTATCCTCCATTAATAAGCACCCAACTATATCTATTGTAATATATTATTTTAAAGCTTGCGATTAACATAGGGTATCGAGATATTATCGTTGAAAAAGACTCGAGACAAATTCTATTAGAGGTTGCTAGAAAAAGAGATGCGCCTAAAATCGAAGTATTATTTTTGAAGCACGAGATCATCTCTCTCACTTTGACTAGTTCTATTTGTAAGAAAACGAATGCGGTGACAGATATATTGGCGAACTTAACATTATCGGTTGGCTCTTGCACCTAAGGTTTTAGCGATCAGAGCCGGTCTCCGGACCCATTATGTCTGGTTCCGGTCTAGATTGGTATCGGCTGGTCCGGATCCGGTACAGAAAGCAAAAAAAAAAAATTTGAACAAAATTTTAGATCGGTGGGGAACGGTCGACGGATTGGACGGATCAACAGGACCGGTTGTATTAGTCGTCGGACCGGTGGACCAGTCGTTGGATCGTCGGAACTGGACGTCAGACTGGCAGTACCGGTCGCCAGACCGCTGGTCCATGACCCAGCAATACTTCCTTAGTATCGCGGGTTGAAACCAGACCGGTATAATTCGATCTTGGTTCGAACCGACCGGTACGGACCGGTATCGTCCGATCCTTGAAACCATGCTTGTACCGGGATCAACTCCCCCCGCCGGATCCGGTCCAGTGCCTTAGTGAGGACCACTTTGAGCTTTCACCAAAAAAACAAATTGATCAGCTTGGGCATATTTTTGTTAGGAAAATTTCTTCTTGTCACACTCTGACGGGAGTAAACTGTGTATTTAGCTAGTCTGTTTTATTTACTTCCGTTTACCAAAAAAATATATATATAAATTATTTTAAAGCAGGGTTAATTTTACTTACACCCTTCATATTTTTTATAACTACAAATATACCTTTAGTGTTTTCTCATATTGCACTTATACCCCTTATCAATGAAGTTGGGTGAAAGATATTAATAGAACACGTTATTCTACCTTTTTAACCTTGTCTTAAATGTTATATCTAAATACAAAAAATAAATTTTTACAAAAGAAAAATTAGTTTTTATCTTTGGAATTTTTTACCTCTTAGTAATACTAATAAAGTAATAAAAATATACCCTAATAAAGTATAATAAAATCCTAATAAAGTAATAATAATAAAGTATAATAAAATCCTAATATACCCTAATAAAGTAAGCATAATAAAATCCTTTTTTATCTGTCTTTAGTAATAAAATCCTAATATACCCTAATAAAATCCTAATATACCCTAATAGGTTTTAGTAAATACCCTAATATAAATCCTAATATTAGTAATATACCCTAATATAAATCCTAATATACCCTAATATTAAGCTTTAGTAATAAAATCCTAATATCCCCTAATATCAGGCTTTAGTAATAAAATCCTAATATACCCTAATAAAATCCTAATATACCCTAATAAAGTAAGCATAATAAAATCCTAATATACCCTAATAAAGTAATAATAAAGTAGAGTCAAACATACCCAATAAAGTAATAATAATATAATTAAAATCTTATATAGTAAGCATTGGGGATTTTCTTTTCTTTTCGTTTTAAATATCTGGCTTTAGTTCAAGGGTAATATTGTCTATAAATTAAAAAAGTCGGATGATATCAACAATTTTCGACAATAAGACAAAAAATTAATAGAGAGGTGGTCTATAAATTAAAAAAATTGGATGGCATCAGTAATTTTCGCCAATAAAACAAAAAATTAATGAAGGGGTGGTCTTAATATAGTCTATAAATTAAAAAAAATTGGATAACATCAGTAATATTCATTAATAAGACAAAAAATTAACGGAGGGGTGGTCTTAGTACAAAATCTCAAAGGGTGCAAGTGAAAGATAAAAAAAAATATAAGGATGAATCTGCAGTTTCCCAAAAGATAAAGGGGTGTTTGTGGAATATATCCTTTAAAGTATAATAAATAACTGTACATGTATATAACTAAAATCAATTGTCATTACGTCCACTCTATTATACGTGTGAGCTCATTTATGTTATTACGACGAAATGTTGCGGGTAACGTTGTAATCTTCAGACAATAAATAAAAGGGTAAATTGCACTTAAGACCTCAGTTATCTAACTCTGTCTTCCGAAATGGCAATGACACCTCCTAAGTGTTGAACTTAATGACAGAGACACCCCTTCTATTAAGTAAACGTTATAACCTATAATGATGTTATCCAAAATATTTGATAATAAGACAATTTTCTCCTTTAAAACACAAAATAACTTTTACACCCTTCTTCTTAAATTTTTTTAATTTCGATTATACCCTTTATCTCTTTCTACTAAATTCTTTACGGTTATACCTTTTATCTGCCACCGCCACCACCATCACCACCACCACCACCACTCCACTATCACCACCACCACCACCACCACCTAAGCGTGGTGGTGGTGGTGGTGGTGGTGATTATGGTGGGGGTGAGGGTGGTGGTGGTAGTGGTAGGGTGGTGGTGGTAATTGTGTGTGAGCAATAAGGTTAAATTTGTCTTTTAATAAATAAATAAATTTTTTTATTTAAATGAATAAATTATTATGAGGGTATGATGGTAATTGCGCTATTTCTGTTAATGGTGTTTATCCAAAATAGCACGAGGGGTCTGTCTGCCAGTGTCAGATAATTGAGGGGGTGTAAGTGCAATTTACCCTAAATAATACTATGAAAAAAGCTTTGTCTTTCATTCTATCTCGACCTACCAATCTGCCAAACCCGTCCAAGTTTTAGCAAGATTGGGTTTAAGTTTTCAACTTGGGGGTCAGATTTGGGTTGGGTGTTTTTAACCCGCAAATAAACGGATCGGGTTTGGATTAACCCGTCAGGTTATTATACTATATATATATATAAATACACACACATAAACAAGGGCGGAGCCAGGATTCTATTCCAGGGGACAAGATTTCATTGGTTTTGTGGTTCAAGTCCATAAATTAGAAAAAAAAAATACAAATCATTGAGTACAAATTTCAAC
>JAUPMG010022843.1:0-15059 GCA_031762675.1 Pachysandra terminalis | reverse complement strand
CCCCCCCCCCCCCCCCCCCCCCCCCCCCCCCCCCCCCCCCCCCCCCCCCCCCCCCCCCCCCCCCCCCCCCCCGAGGAGGGGCATAAATATGCACAAATAGTATAAATAATGCCATGTGACATTTTATCATTGGATTAATGTGAATTTTAAAATTTCCTTGTCATCATTAGCCCATTGCGCTTAAAACGTGCTGACATGACACGTTGTAAGCGCAAACACAAGGAAAAAGGCAATTTAACATGAGCATTAAATGCGCACTGAGTTGCTACAGTGGCACTGAGTCATAAAGTAGCCGTCGTATGGACTTTTCTGGTGTGAAGGGTACGTCGTATTAAATGCAAATGCCGAGGTGTCATTCGAAGATTGAATGACATACGCACCACTTGGCAGTCTTGATACCATCTACCGAGAATCCTCAGGGGGTTTAATCATTATTCTAGACTTGTATAAATAGGGGCATAGATATACCAATTTGGTTACTTTGCTATTCATCTTCCTACTTGTTTATTATGCATTCTGAGTTTTACCTCTCAAGTCTTTGCAAGAATTTCCAGTTCCTTTCCCTTCTTTAGAGTTATGGAACCTGTAAAAGGCAAGACGAAGAAGGGACATACATCGAAGGGAGCATCAAGATCCCAGCACCTTCTTGTTACTTCCAGTTTTTGGTCTGTGGTATACCATTGGATGCCTCCAGTTCAGCGGGAAGAGGTTGACTTGCAAACACCCTACAAAGATCAAGGGGAAGGCATGAAGCGTTTCAAGACGACCCCTAAGGTGACTATCCTCTCTCTCCTATCGGTTTTAGGTCACATCTAGGGTTGCCCTCAAGTTGAGTGACCTGGTGCAAGTTAATTTTAGCCGACCCATTCTATTAGACCAAATTAAAGAGGGATGTCATATACAATTCCATTCGGGTGTCTCTTTTGGAAATATCCCCCCAACCCATACCTTTATTACAATGTTTGGAGAAATTACACCGACACTTGAAGATGTGGAGATCTTGTGTTGTCTCCCGGTGCTAGGTGCTCAGAGCCCAACCTTGATTAAGTTGTCTTCAACAGAGCGTGAAACCGAGGCTCTACTGCAGGAAGTCCTGAAGGCATCGACAAATAAGGCCGTAATCGGGGCCAAAGGCCTTGTTGATGTTGTTAAGGGCTCTTGTTGGACAATGGCGGGGTGGATTCAACACTATTGGAGGGAGGAGAACCCTATCCGAAGTTCCAATGTATTGGAAGTAGTTGTTGGTGCGAGACGAAGCAGCTCTGTGGTCCTCGAGGCTTTCATAGCCTTTTGGCTTTCACATTTTATCTTAGAGGGCTTCCCAAATGACAAGATAAATGAGAGACTCTTTCTGATAGCAATAAAGCTCGCTCAGGGAATCTCAGTCCCATTATCCCCCATGTTCTTGAGGAATCAGTATGAAAGTATGGATTTGCTGGCCTCGGATCAGGCCCGATCTCGAGGTGAACGAATAGTCGAGACCTTGGTTGACGTCGGCTTTCTTCAGTTACTCTTGCAGGAACGATCCCCAAATTATGCTCCTCTCACAATTTTGTGGTTATCGAAGATAGAATCGACCGACGAGCCACATCCACGGGCGATGTTTTGGTCTGGTGAACCTCCACAGACCGATGTTGCCTTGTCCCTTTTACTGGATTGCGAGAAGGAGTTTTAGTTCCGACCTTACACTCCGAAGATCAGAGGAGTAGAATAAGCCCACTGAGCAAAATCTCGAGGGTCAGACTCTTGTGGTATCTTCATGGCCTGATTTATTCCAGGAGTTCCAATCCTTTTTGATGATTTTACATCAAGGCTACATCCTTGGAATAGTAGAAGCCAACACCCCCAACAACATGAACTACAACCCGGATCAGGCGATGCGCCAATTTGGCCTGGATCAGAGGGCGCCAAGGATACCCCTGAAGAAGGGCCCAGATCTGAAGGCGATTGGGAGAGCCTTCCTATTCGAGGAAGGTGATAAATGCAAGAGGGGCATCCGAGTTATGACTAACATATTGGCAGGAACTCTTGCTGGAAGCAGGAAGGTTCAACGAGTTTGAGGCTGAGGAGACAACAACTATATTCGAATCTCAGGACATTCGGCTAAAGCAGGCAGGTAAGTCGTGTCATCCCTCGAAAGGTATTTTGAGACTAACTCCGGAGGCTCCCTTCACTGACTTCATAGTGCGGCCATATGTCGCCCTGGTAGCCAATCGAGACTGAAGAGAACGAGAACTGGTGCCTCCGATGGCTAAGGCGGCGGCACCAAAGCTACCGATGCCACACTCCCTCCTCGCCCTTTTGGTTTTCAGAAGAAGAAGAAGAATAAGAGGATAAGGGAGGTCCATTTGGGACTTCGTAGGTCCCTCAAAAGATAAGTGGACTTATCTTTAAATATACCCCCATTATTTATTGACATCTATAAGATTCCTCTGACATACAACTCCAATTTATTGATAGGGAAAGAGTGTTGGTAGGGAGGGAATTGATATCCCCCTTTCTACGTTACCGCCTGCAAAGGACAAGCGCCCTTCCTCCAGTAAGTGATGAACTTGTTTATTTGTTTATCTACAATCAGTGCATCTTTTATGTGAAATTTCCTCTTTTGATCAGGTCCCTCAGAAAAGGAGAAAGAAAAGGAAGGTGCCCCTTCTAGGCTGCTTGCTCCTCTGTTTAGAGTCCGGGAGGCAGCTGAAATTCGTGGGGGAAGGGAACACACCGACTTTAGTGAGTTTCCTTTGTTTCGAAACAAAGATCCTCCTTGTTGTTTGAATGCGACTAAATTTCCCTTCTTGATGATAGGAATTATCGCGTTCAATCCATGAGGAGCCATAGGACTATTTCAAATCCAACTATGATAGCTCCATCAAGCATGACCTAAAACCCATGGAGAAGATATTGATGGCTAGGCGGGCAAAGCACATGCCTAATGCATTGGCTCTGCCTGCAATTGAAAAAATGAGCTTTGTCAATATGGTCGATGAACTAGCCACATATTCGGCAGAGGAAAGGGGCAAGGTGAGGGTTCAAAAGCCCTATGAATATTAACTTGAGAACATGTCCACCCCCGAATCCTCAGAAGAGGCAAAGGAGTCGGAGAATCAAGCTACAGCCACCAAGGACCTCCCAAGAAAAGATAATGGTGTAGGGGAGCCTCAGGATGAAGCTGGTAGCACTGAGGAGTTAGAGGACATGGATGAGGCCAGTGGTGAGATCAATCCACAAGATAAGGGGGACGGGTTAGTGGGCGTAGGAGAAGTGGAGGAGGGTGCCGATGGTGTGGAGGAGTCAAGGGACAAGGTTGCTGGTATAGCAAGTAAGGTTGATGACATGATTGCAAGACCTTCAGCCACCAAGGTTACCTCGGAAGGTTCTCTCCATGCAACCAAGGAACCTTTAAATTTGAAGGAAGGCACTAATGTCAATGACTTGCTGAGTTTAACAATCTTATATTTGACATCGACAGTGGTAGATGCTTTTGTGCCTCCGAGCACAAACTTAACTCCTATTGTTACGTCTTCAAAGGTCACCACCATGCTCTTTGCCCTAATCTTTGATGCATCTGAGGTTTCAACAGGGATCGCTGAAATTCCCACACATGCCGTTGTTGAAACTTCAGAAGTTACCTCTATTCCTAAAGAAGCCAAGGTCGCTGCTACTGTTACTCCTCCTGAGGAAGTTCTCCCTTTGTCCTTGTCAATGAAAATCCTGAAGCGACATCGGGAAATCGAAGTCCCAGAAAACCAAGGGGTCATAAGCAAGGCACCAGTAGTGATTAATGTTGAAGATGATCCGATGGGACAATATCGAATCTCGCTCAAGCCCGAGGAGATAAGCTAAAGGATGTAGAGCTCATAAGACAATCCCTTGCTGCGAAGGAAAATGAAATCAGAGACATCGATACAATGGCGCATGCTTGCAATGAAGAAAAAGAGAAAGATAGTAATGAATTGAATGCCATTCCTTCACTAGATAATTCTTTTTTATCTCAAATTCTACTCCCGGGGGAGATGTATATTCAAAATACAAATGAATGAAACTTTTACATTCAAGTTTTGTAGAACATTGACTTCAATTCAATAATGATACTTCTTTAACCATTTACCATTTACAAGCTCTTCTTAAGCGTTATCCTTGAATGACAAAATCATGTAATAATTAGATGCATAGGCTTGAATAATCTCAAAAGGTCCATCCCCTCAGGGTGCAAACTAAGGTTTAATGGTATGGCTGAGCTCATACCATGAAGCTCTAAGAACCAAGTACCTAGCTGAAAGTGTCACTCCCCGAACCCGAGATATGGAATCTCAAGGATTTTCAAAGGAATGACTTTTGGATCCAAACCTCAGATGCGGCCAAACCAATCAAAACCATTAACATTGTCCAACAGAGCATACTAAACACAGTGGAAGTCTCATAAATTTAAAATTTAAACATAATCCAACATAATCTCTAAATTAAATTCTCAAATTTAAATACAACCGGTTGTCCCAAAGGTCAAAACAAATGAAATCAAATCCTCAAGTCAACTAACTGAATCCATTGTTCATAACTAAAGGCAACGACTATCATGATCATGCGACTCTCTCTCTCTCTCTCTCTCTCTCTCTCTCCAAGTCCAGCCATCATTCTGCTGGATAACCTGTTTCAAGTAGAGGTGAGCTTTGGAGGCTCGATAGGTAAATCTAAGAAAACTACTCTAAACAATTTCATTGTCACATAAGAACATTCCTATTCATGCAATTTCCACACTATACATATATATCACAAACATCCACACTAATAAGCATATATTTAGTCTCATACATTGATCTCATAATAATATCATTCTCAACAATGCAATTCTCATATACCACATTCTCATCAAATAATCACCACACTCACATACTTTAATATCATATTAATAGACATGGCTTTCACTAACTTTCTCACACACCATTACAACAAAACTATAATCCTAATAAACACAATCATCAGATAAATCCATAATTCCCATGATTACAATAAAAATATAATCCTAATAAACACAATCATCAGATAAATCCATAATTCCCATGATTACAATCATGTTGAAACACAATCATATAACCACCACTCATGATCTTAATCATGCTGAGACATCACGCATGAAACCACAAACTCTCATAGTTCTTATTCACAAACACACACAACATGCAGTCATCATAATCAGTCCACACCATAATTGCACAATCAATGAAGATGCACACAACACATACAAAAATGTTCATGAGATGAATGATATAATGCACTATGCACATGATGGAGTGAAGATGATGAAATGTATGCAATGCAGGTTGTTAGGCCTAGCCTAACCATGTGACCACAACCACATCTCCTTCAGGTGATGTTACCCAAGGAATATGCCACAACACCACAAACCATTTCCTTTAAGGGATTGGGTACCCGAAGGTAGGAATACACCATAACATTTCCTTTTTGGGGACAAGTTAACCCATGGCAAAAACCACCACATTCTCTCTAGGGGACAAATTAACCCGTGGTATAACCACCTCATTTCCTTTTAGAGGAAAAGTTATCCCTTGGTAGAAATCACCCTAAACAGACTCGTACCAATACCAACGCCTCAGACCCTCCTAGGAGTTCTGAAAACACAACACACATAATTTACCTGACCCTCCTCCCTAGGGGGAGTTCTGAAACAATACAATGAACCTTGTAGGATCACAGCCAAAAACTTACACATAACACTAGGTCAATTGGGATGTCACACAAAGACAAGTACTCCACACACCAAGTATACCCACATTACTAATACCTCATACATGACCATGTTACACATGTATTACACATCAGATAGTTCTGTAGACTAAAACATATTAGAATAATTCACAGCACACCAAAACAAAAGCACATAGAGTCATTTTGTTGCACAAACATTCCTACATGCATTTCTAGGAAAAACTAACACCATACTCAACCTAATGGGGCTGTCACCTAACTACCCTCCAAAAATTGGGTTTATTGGGCTTCAGTCTCAACTTTCAGTCAATCGTGGGTTAGGCCGAAGGTTTCGGTCGGTGCTTTGGTTCATCCTTATGTTCAGGCGCTGATTCAGAGAATTTGGACTAGTTTTGGTGATTTCGATTGATGCTTCAGTCGAATCAAGGGTCAGGCTGAAGCTCTTGCCAACCCAAAAAAATTCCCAATATTTCTAGAAATTCGTGCCTTTCATATTGTATCACAAAAACACAATTTAAACTCCGAAAATCACAGATTTTATAACAGCGCAATCTATTCAGTATTCTATACATCAAATACACCCATAAGAATTAAAAACACATTAGGTCATTATGTTATCACACAAATCATGTTAACATCATATATAAATCGATCCATATTGAGTCTCAGCAAACAAATCTTATATCATGCATTCCTATCATATTTCTCATGCAAAACCAACCTAATCAACATATCTAATACTGTTATCATATTTCTATGAAAGTGCTTAGACTAATAACCAAGAAAACACCTACTTCTTCCTTCTCAAGCCTTTTTCTACAACTTTTCGGGCTTTGAAAGATCACGACAACGTTTTCTGTTTTGCTCTTCTTCCTTTTTCTTTCTTCTTCTTCTCCTCTTTTCCTTCAATGGCCGAATCTCCTTTTTCTCCAGATCTAGTTTTTCCCTCCAAAACCTCTCTCTGTTGGTCATTTATTTCAATCAGAAAATTCTCTTGTACGCACATCCTTATTCGAAAGGAATCGTGGAGGTTAAGGGAACTTTCTCTATCTCTTTAGTTGCTGAATTCAAATTCAAAAGAAAAAAGACCAATATAGCCATACCTCGTCCTATGGGCCACACGACTAGCCCATGTTCCCTCTTATTGTACATGGGCCCAAGGCCTTATTTCCCTGAAATTTATAAAATTAATCAAGTTACCACATACTTTTACCTCATTACAATTAAGCCCTATTCTTAAATTCAAGTCCTATGGTTTATGGTAAACCCCTCTTCAAGATTAATATTATTTAAATCATAATTAAATCATGTTAATTATGATTTAGGGTCTGGATCACTACAGAAAGTCCCTAGGGGACACCTTCTTGTGATAAGCTTTAGACACTACTTGATGATATTGAAGATTACGAACAAAGGCTTGTTGGCGCTTCTTGTCTAAATTATCCAATTCATGCATTCGAACAACAACTAGATGATGACTATCCAGATCAATCTCGGTGGCTTGCAGAACTCGGGCCGAGGTGACTTGCAACTCTACAGGAAGTAGAGCATCGATTCCAAAGACTATTGAGAATGGAGTAGCCTGAGTAGCACGTTACTTCGAAACTTGATAAGCCCAAAGAACGTTAGGTAAATGCTTGTGCCATCGAGTGGGTGATCTTGTGTCATCTTACTCAATAACTTGATGATAGTCTTGTTTGTAGCCTTGGCCAAACCATTCCCTTGAGGATAATACCGGGTGGCTTTGATGTGGATGACACAATGTTCGGCAAGCAACAATTGAACTGGTCTATTTAAAAATGATGAGCCGTTATCAGTAATGATTCTCCAAGGCGAGCCAAATCTGAGAATGATATACTCCTTAATGAATTGAGCAACAGTCACCCCAATTGCTCTTTGACGTGCAAAAGCCTCCACCCACTTGGTAAAATATTCAGTGGCTAGCAAAATCCAAGTATACCCTCTCCTACTTTGAGGATTGATAGGTCCAATCAAGTCAATCCCCTAAGTGTGAAAAGGACAGAGGTTATAATTGATTCTATAGCTCGAGAGTGACATCGTGGAATGTCTCCTTGAACTTGACATCAGGCATACTTCTTAACATAATCTAATGTATCATCCCCAACCGAGGGCCAATAGTAACCGATGGTCATCAATTGGTCAAACAATTTCTCCCGACCTTGGTGAGCTCCATAGGAACTTGAATGAACCTCCCAAAGTACAACCTTGATCCCCCTGAGGTCCAATACACTTCAACAAACGATTGTCAAAGCTGATTCGAAACAAATCATCACCATGCATCTGAAAATGGGTTGCTCTCCTGCGGATCCGATGTGTTTCTAATGCATTGTCCGGTAACACCCCATCTCGCAAGAAAAGGATAAAGGGTTACCTCGAATCTTTTTCACACTGTTCTACAGGACAAGCCTCAATGACATTGGTTGTCTTTTGACAATTTTCACAATCTCCTTGAAGCTTGGCAGCATCATAAGTCATAGCAGGCCAACAAACACCGAACCTTTGCAACCTCCTGTTGAGCGAAATAGAGTCCTGGACTCCGCGAGTCTTCTCATGAATGTCGAGAAGGATTTTCTAAGCCTTCTCCTTGCCAACACACCTCAACAGGACACCATTAGAGGCTTTAAAGTTTAAAACTTCACTGACTTCCACAACTTTCACATGGGAACTCCACCGGGTGACACATGATGCCAAAGTTTTATATAAGATAGCTAGGATGTCCTCAATCATTAGGGAGAATGTCCTCCTTCTCGATGGTAGGATAGAGGACCGCTAGGAGCACCTTCCGGATGACATCAATGTGCTGTGAACTCCCATCCAAAGTAATTCTACTTCCAAGGTTGGCTAAAAGATCAGCCTGATGAGTCTTCAACCTTAGAATATAAGATAGTGTACATTCGGAGAATTTCTTCACTAAAGACTATATCGTCGTTCGGTATGGCACCAATTCCAGCTCCTTAAAAGAAAAATATTCAATGATTTGGGAGACAATAACCTTTGAATCACCAAGAACCCTCAGCCTATCCATCAATAGTTGTTTTGCCAAAATCAAACCAATCAACAAGGCTTCATATTCAGCTCTATTGTTGGTGCATAGAGAATCCAACTTGAATGAGAAGTAAAGGTGATATCCGTTGTCTGCAATAAACTCAATGCCAGAACCCCCACCATCGGAGTTAACCGAACCATCAAATTTCATCTGTCATTCTTCATCTTCAACCACATCGATTTCAAATTCCCGCAATTCCATTTTTTCAACTTTGGAGAAGGCTGCAAGTAAATTAGCTACGGCATGTCCTCGGGTAGAACGAGTGTGTTCATAGAGAATATCAAATTTGGAGAGCTGAATAAGACACTGAGTATATCTGCCACTAAGCAGATGGGTCCGGCATGCCAACAAATAATGCTGCAACTTACGGGTCACATGAGCAAAGGCAAGAGAAAACTTCTCAACTTGAAAATACTTTAACTCAGCATCCTAAAGGAGTATTGATATAATACACAGGCTTCTCAACACCTTGATTATCTTCCTAAGTGAGAAACTCCCTGATAGCATCCTCTGAGGTTGCCAAATAAATCAAAAGAGGCTTCCTCAGCGTAGGCGAGAGACTAGGGGTGGCAACGGGCCAGGCTCGGGCCGAGCCATACCCTATATATAAGAGCATTTTTGTTGGCCCGAGCCCTTCCCAGCCCGAGTTTCGGGCTTAATATTGTTTTCCCAAGCCCGCCCATTCAATCTTTTGCCAAGCCCGAGCCCATCAGAGCCCGACCATGTTTGCTAGAAATGAACAAAATTGAAATATTTGTTGTTAGTGAGAATCGAACCTGACTCTACATAAACATTGTAAAAAGCTGTCACCACTATGCCACAATCAAGGAATGATGTTAAAGTAGAGTAAAATATATATGTTACGTGTTATGAGTCTTCACATCCTCGGGCCGGGTCAATCCAATACAAACCCGAGCCGGCCCGAAAAGATTATCGGGCCTTAATTTTTATCACGGCCCAGCTTTATGGGCTATTAATCCCTGCCCAAGCCTGTCCAAATATAGGGCTGGGCTGATCGGGCCGGGAGGGTCACCCGGCCCATTGCCACCCCTAGGCGAGACCATAGTATGTGGATGCCTTAGAACATCCTTAATTTTCTCAAAAGCCTGCTGGCATTCTTGAGACCAAAGAAATGAAGCTAACATGCCAAGGATGAACCTTCGGATATAAGAGACCTTCCGAAGGAAAGATTTCAACTGTTTTTGAGTCTGAGGCGAGGTCAACTCAAGAATTGCCTTTGATTTGGTCGGTTCGGGGTCAATACCCTTTCGATTTACAACAAACCCAAAGAACTTCCTCAAAGTAACCTCGAAGGCACACTTAGCTGAATTCATCTTGAGGTTATAAAGCCTGTAAGGCATCACCGTATAATAAAAGTTATCCAGAGGTGTGTGAAACGCAGTGTGAGGAGCATCCGTATTATACATTCGGATCTGGTTATACCGACTAAAACCATCCATGAAGGAAAACACTGCATGCCCAGCCATGGCATCAATGAGAAGGTCCATGTTTGGTAAAGGGAACTCATCCTTGTGACACGCCCTGTTAAGATCCGTGAAGTCCACACAACACCGTATTTGCCAAATTTTCTTCTTAATAGGGAATATATTTGCAAACCATTTCGGGTGCTATATGGGTTTAATAAAGCTAGCTCTCAAGAGCTTTTCTACCTCATCCTTTATTTGAAGCTGGATTTCGGGCTTGAACACTCGGGCAGGTTGCTTGACCAGCATAATATCAGAAGATAAGTGAAGTCTGTGTGTGACCAAGTTGGGATTCAAACCACAGATCTCATCATAAGACCAAGCAAAGGCATCTTTGTATTCCTTAATCAAATGTACAATATTATATTTTTCCTCCGATGACAAGTTAGAATTTACAAAGGTCATTGTCTCATTCTAATCACTCCCTAAATTCACCTTCTCTAGAATCTCGAGGGCTGACTTGGCACCGTCCTCTAGGTGCTCTTGTGCTTCTTGAATATCATGATTGACCTCACAAGAATTCATCATCATCATCATCATCGGATTTCCTGATGGTACAAAAAGTGGTCTCTTGGATCTTCACTCCCTTCAAGGCAGGGTTCTTGATAGGGATTTCAGACTTCGGCTGGTCAATCTCGATCCACATCTTGTAAACAATCTTCCCATTGGGCGCACAATCTTTTCCTTTCTTATCCCTTTGTAGCACTGACGATATGTGGAAGGAACAAGACAACACCGGTGGATCCAAGGTCAGTTAAGAAGGATATGATAAGTGTGGTTGCTATTGAGGATGTGGAAGATGGTGGGATGCTTGTACAGTCCAACTTGAAGTTCTAGGGTCACATGACATAGGAACACTGGCTTCGGGCATCAAACCCATAAATCCTCATAGCTTGGGGGACAATCCGCTCCACCGAGACTCCAATGATCTTCAAGATACTGAATGGAATAATGTTCAAAATTTATGAACCAGCATCGACCAACGACCTCCGGATGTCAAAACCTTGCATGACAGAATTCAGATATAAATCTTGGCTATGGTTTTTGTGGGAAGCCATCATGTCTCCTTTACCAAAGGTGATTACACCATCCGCTACAACCTCGGCAACACAAGCCTCCTCCGCCTCCTGTAATGGTTACCTCTCAGCGTAATCCCATATTACAATCTACTCCTGCCTTGAGAAGCCAATCTCCTTGAGACTCTCCTCAAGGTGCTGATGCTTGGAAACACCAGACCTCTCCTTACAACCGCTTCTCCTTCAACCTAGGAGAAGACAACATTTACCACCTCCTTCCCCTTACCCTTGTGAGCAGGCAACGGGTCAGTATGCACCTTCTCAAGTTGCAGATCAACCTCTCCATCTCTTACCCGAGCATGGTAAATCCTTCTCAAACCATAGAAATCAAAGGTTCGATGAAGGGAATATTTATGAAATTTACAATATTGGCGGTATCCTGGGCAGTCGGTTCCTTCCTTGGAGTTATCAAGGGAATCCGATTATCCTTGATCCAATTCTCCAGCAAAATTTCAAGTTGCGCCAGGGAGTAGTCCGGCTTAGGCGAAGTAGGGCGATCGTCCTTCTCTCCTTCCTTCTTCGACTTTTTCGAAGTGTCGTAACACATGGGTGCTCTCGGCCCCTCTCTTCTACTATGTAGGCTTCTTTCTCATGCTCAGAGAAGACACATAAAGACTCGTACTTCGAGCGGACTCGAAAAGGTGAGTGAAGTTGGGAATTTTCAAATTCTCCAAGTGAATCCGATACTCGGGCTTCATCCCAAGCACACACATCTCAACAAACCGAGACTCATTATCGGTGTTGGTACAGGTGATAACTAGGGCTGGAAATTGTACAGGCGAGGTCGGGCTCGGGCCGGGCTCAACACAACTAATAAGAGATGTAATACAAGCCTGAGCTTGGCCCGGACCGATATTCGGGCCTAACAATTAAGACCAAGCCCAGCTCTGATATGTAATTGAAAGCCCAAGCCTGACCTTGTTTAAGCCCGATTAATAATTTTCTTTAAAACTGCGCATGTAGAGGGATGAAGCGGTGTGCCGTGAAAAGAAGAGAGATAGAGAGAGGCTGCTTGGGTTTTTCACCAAAAAAGAAAAAAAAGAAAAGAGATTGCCCAAGGGGTGAGGCGATATGAGAGAGAGGAGTTGGGATGTCGCTGCTAGCCTGCTTTGTCTGTAAAAAAAATAAAATCAGCATTCGCATGAAAGTGGGTGAGCATGAGAGAGAGAGAGAGGTGTGGTTTGACCAAAAAGAAAGAGAGAGAGAGAGGTGTGGAGAATGGGAAAAGCTATCATTTGAGAGCTTCCAAACGTGTGAGAGAGAAAGGTATGCTGTTGTTGTGTTTGCGTGGGATGGGAGAAGAGGACAGGAAGACGAAGAGAATGAAAAGCATTAAAAATGAAAACACTAGGTTCAATATAAAACGCGGGCTGGGCCGGGCTGAAATATAGCTAGACCAGCCCGGTCCTAATTAAACCAGGCTTCAAAAGTTTGGGCCGAACAAGCCCGACGGGCATAAAATCAGTGTTAAGCCCGCTTTTAAATGGTTGGGCTCATCGAGCCCCTTCAGACCGGGCAATAACCAGCCCTAGTCATAACCAGACCTCGAAACCTCCTCACATACTTTGCCAAATCTTATGAAGAACCTTGGTGTTCCCGATTGAGGTCTACAATTGTATAGGCCTCCTCGGTGATGAAAAACTTCCTGTAGAAGAGTGAAGCCATATCTTCCCAAGTGTACACTGATTCCAGCTCGAGGTTGTTATACTAGGTATAAGCCTTCTCAAACAAAGAATTAGAAAACTTCCTCAAACAGTGATCCTAGTCCGAGGTGGGGTCTCAACGCTTTGATAAAGCGGCTGTCATGCTCTTTCATGTTACCGGTTCGACCGGTGAACTTCTAAAAGTTCAGACTTGCATAGTTTTTTGGATACGGCTTCTGCAGTAATGTAGCCGGATAAGGGGGGCGGAAATCACTAACGATTCAGTCAGGGTCTTGAAGGCGTAATCTACTCAACAAAGCCTCCACATTAGCCATGTTGACAAATGGCAGAATAACAAGCGGTGGTGGGGTAATGGTGGAAAATAGTGGTGGTGGTGTGATGAAAGCAAGAAGATAGGTGAATGGGTACTGGTGGAAAATAGTGGGGAGGGGATAACTCTACAGGAGAAGGCTAAATGATGGGTCTGATTACCTCTTCCAGGTGAATGGGTACTGGTGGAGGAACCTAAGGAGTTGCAGACTGCTAGACAACAGCTCGCTGAGCTGCCATAGTTGCCAACTACTGTTGAATAAGTCGTACGATCTCACCAAGAGCGGCAATGGAAGCCTCGGGGGTAGGAGGGTTCGCATGCAGGGCGACTGGAGGCACAAGTCCTTGTGGAGGAATTGGAACTTCAACAGGGGGAGGCGGATCCATTGCCAAGCAAGGAACCTCGGGATCATCAACAACAAGTGGTCCTTGAACTTTGGCAGGAGGAATATTTTGCTTGGCGGTTTTGAAAGATAACTCGAACACGAACAATCTGAGTCAAAACACTGAGTAGAAGAGTCAAATACAAAGATAATGGAAAACACAACGGGTTCCCCAGTGAAGTCTCTAAAAATGGTGATCCTCAAATTGGTAGATAAACAATATTAATTAAAAGTAACACAAATGGTTAGAGGTGACTGTGAGATTATCCTCAAAGGAGATAACAATCTACTAACCTGAGTGGAAGAAGGTTCGAAAACTTGTCTCACACTAGCCTAAACCAAGGATTGGCCATTCCAATGTGAGGTTTCCCTTATCTCAAGGTAACAAGTGGATCAAAATGCAGAAGATAGGTCAAAGAAGAGATATAGAGGACCTAAGGAATGTTCAGAGAGAATACACAGAAAAGCTTCGAAGTCAGGAGTTTAGAGAATGCTGAAAGTCCTAGAATCCTCAGAAGTTCCGATCCCTCGTCCAACGGGAGTGCAGGCTTTTATTGCCGAAACCCTTGGACAAAGAAATGTAGTGTGACAAGTGTCAACCTTCGAGAACTGCCTCCACGTGTCATAGCTTGAACATCGTGTGAGACATGCACAGAAACGATTTACTCATTAAATGACACGAAAGGCTGGACAGTCACTTGAGTGATGTCACAAAGCACATATGTGTCATTACGCGAGCTCCACGTGGAATCGATGTAAGATATGTTTGTCATACTTTATCAGCGTGTACACGCAATCTTTGTAGTGTTCAGCCCCTTAGAATGACGGCACCCACATGGGTCTAACTGCCCATGTGGGTCTGATGGGACCCTCTCTCTGGCCCTCCATTCCTAAAGTTTCCTCAATATCCCTGCCCCCTTTTTTTTATTAACATAGAATATGTAGATTCAAGATCCCCAAGAGACGGACCTGGAGTTTGAAATATGTGGACATGCTAAGTCTGCCAAGGGATGATTCCCTAGAACTGATATTGGCTAGGCGTTTATTAGATAAACATTCCATAACACTAGAATGACGTGCTTTGTAATGTTATCCGAGGTTGTAATTTGCTGCCTCGGATAACCTTATGCTCAAAGCAACTGCAACCCCGGAACAAATGCCTTCGTCTGAGACTCAAGGTATAATAGAAGACTTCTCATGGAACAAAATTGTTATATTGTTTGCCTCTGCTCCCGAGGTAATCCCTTTCTTCAAAGAGAATCATGTTAAGGTTGATAAATGTAATGACCTGAACCTTTGAAAGTATTTTATTTTCCCAGTTATAATATATGAATGAATTATTGGAATTATCTGTG
>JAUPMG010022833.1:0-15059 GCA_031762675.1 Pachysandra terminalis | reverse complement strand
GCTAAGAATAAGCATAGCCTATCTGTCGATTTCTCTAGGCATAAGCTATCAAATCCCTAGACATAAATTACATTATCTCATGGGATAACGATAACCCATCTTCAGTTGGCACGGACTGTCTACCTACACTAACTAATCTACTTGTCATACAATCCGTCTTTCCTAGGCATGGCCTATGAAATCCGTCAAGCTCATAATGTCTTTAAGCACTATTGCATGACTAGTATTCCTATAATCACAGAAAATAGGAATACTGTGGGTTCAATCCTAACAAAACTATCGGCCGATTGTTCTATTAGGGTTGATTATTAAACAATTAATCTGATTTCTATAAATCCTCCCAATCATGCAATCAATCAACAGTGAATTAAACAACCTAAAAATCATGAAATTAAACCATAATTAAAGATTAGAGTTTACATCAATACTCCACAAGGGAGTTTAGCCACTCATGGTTGTCTGACCTTCAACGAGATTGTAGAAGATCATCCCCACGATTTGCATACACCCCAGCTCGCACAGAACATGAAAAATCACGAACAGCGACGAAGAACGCGAAGAACAGTATGAAGAACACGTGAAATCCAACTTTTATTCAAACTCTAATTCGTTCATCCAGTCGAAACGTCCCAAAAATAGTCTTATAATAAATAATTCCTAATCTAAAAGTTATCTAGAAGAATTCGGAAGCCAATCCTATTCGGACTAAAACTCCTTCTCATTCACGCAATTGCTACTGCGCATCAGTCGTTGGATCGCACCACGCATGTGCTCGATCGCATATTTGTGATCGATCCGAATTGCGATCGATAGACTGTGTATCTTCTGGGCTTTCAAGGCTGAATCTGGACTTGATGCTTGGGCTTCCTTTTGAGCTTCCACCGTGGACTTCCTCCATGGGCTTCAAGATATACTTGGGCATGGCTTTGGGATCATCACCTCTCACGAACCGTTAAGCTTAGTTCACTTTGAAACTTTCATGGCCTAGTTAAGCCCATTTTCTCCTCATCATCCTTAGACCTGCAAAACAGCAAATATGCATTAATTCATTCTCATTATAATAATTCTATGACTAACAAATAGCAGTAATAGGTATAAAAGGATAAATGTTACACACTTATCAGTCCCCCACCCTCATTTCGAGCCCTAACCCATGGCGAGGGACACCATGTTGCTATTTATGAGTATGGTCTACTCAAGGAATTCCAACCACAATGCTAGTTCAGAATGTCCAACACTTAAGGAATTCCACCCACAATACTCACCACTTCCCGGGCTGTAGTGACCTAGATCCTCTATTAGAAAAGTCCTTGACTTATAATTTATTATAAGGTATTTTATTTGCATCTAACTATATAAATTTCAGGCTGTATTGATATAAGGGTTAATTTATTAATTAAAGTTATTATTTTGGGGCCCTAGTGTAGTTATTATCTAAATGGGGTATTATCAATAATTTAAGAATTGCGTTTCTAATTCCATACGCATAAGGCTACATGGAATTAGAAGGGATTTGTTTGAGGAGAGAAAGGAAGGAAGTTGATATATATTCCCTTCCCTTCCCATATCTTGGACGTTAGATTGGATCTTGAGAGATTGAGAGCATAGAAAGAAGGCTTTAGATCAGAAACTAAAACCTAGCCTCATTGCTGCAGTGCCAAACGAAGAGAACAAAGGAAGAAGAGGAGGGAAGAGAGGAAGAGTAGAAGATCAGAGATTTCTGAAACTAGAAGATTAGATCAGGTAAGTTAAATCTTATTGTATAGTTCCTTTATGATTTCATTATGTTAATATTCATGTTCTTGAGTTGTTATGTGTTTTTGATGATTTGATTGCATGAGATCATGTTTAATATGTTAGAAATAGGTTTGGTTATGTTCTAATATATTCTACTATTAAAACCCATTGATTTGAGGCCCTTAGATCGACCAAAATGGTTTGGGGATCGAAGGGATGAAAATCCCGAGATATGGAAATCCCCAAATCACACCCATATCAGTACCCACCAGTACACCGGTGAGGGTACCAACATGGGCTAGTTTCTAGGCAAAAATGGGGCTTCGGTACCCACGGGTACACTGGTGAGGGTACCGATGCAGCCCCTACAGACACAGAGCCTTCGGTACCCACCGGTGCACCAGTGATGGTACTGACAGAGGCTGTTTTATAGGTTTAAAGTAGGCTTCGGTACCCACTGGTACACCGGTGAGGGTACCAAAGAGATACCCAGATTGACACAGGTTTGAATTTTGGTTAGGGATTGATGTGGACTTGTACCATTGACATTGTAATTGACTTTTAGGACTCAAGAATGATCATAAGCATCCTCTTAGAGTTCCATGATAGTTTGGTACCCATCATTCACTATTGAACTTACATTGAATTGAGTATTGGACATTTGAATTGCTTTGATATGTCTAATACTGTATTGCTTGCATGTTAGGCTGATGTAGAGTGTTAAGAGAGTCTTGGAGGTGGGAAATAAAGGGTTTCCTTTTATTGGATTTCTATGGATTGACTACATACCTTGTGGGTTAAAATACCCACTTAAAATGGGGTAGGATGCTTGCAAGCACCTATACGGGTTGGAACACATTGAGAAATTGAACACTCTGAAATTAGCGTTATGGTTGGAAATTCCATGAGTTGCATCTACTATAAATTAGCACAATGGTGTCCTTCTACCATGGGTTAGCGTCCGGAACAAAGAGGGGACTTCTGGCAGTTCCTAATGCGTATGCCCGAAATTTTGGTATTGTATTGAATATGAGTAAAAGGGCTCTTAACAGGCTACATTTGTTTAACATATTCATTTGCATATCATCATTGCATTCCTTGTTTGAGCATTTCATCTAGAGCATCTGCATTCTTCATTCTTTGCATCTCATATCATCATACTTATCTATTGTATTGCATGCGTGTACTCTTGACTTGACTTGACTCTATTGATATCATAAATGTATGGATGTCTGTTTGATTGACTTACTGGGAATTCAAAGCTCACTCAACTTCTCATGTTGTAGGATGAGAAGGATGATGGACTTGGATTACTTTGGTTTCGACTATGATTGGATTGCTTGTTGCTTCATATTTTACTGGTTATTGCTTATCTAGATTAGAGCTTTGGTAAATTTTGAGTTTTAATAGCATAGTTAACTTTACTCTTTTGATTATATATTCTTTTGGTGTCATGACTCAACTGAAGTCATAGACTGTGTTTTGGATTAAATGTTTTTATTTAGCTTCCACGATTCTGATCAATAAAGGTAAGCCTTTACTTTTATTACTTGTGGTTTGATATGGCAATTCACGTTCCAGTGATGGAACTCGAAGGTTGGACTTCGAGATCCGTGCAGTCCCACATAGGGAATTGTGTTACGGGTTTTGGGACGTGACACGGGCACACTTAAAAATTACATAAGCCTAGCATGAGATGCATTATTAACTAGGAACCAAATGATAGTCATCAACAGAAACTATCCACTCGCTCATACAAGCGGATAATCCAATTAGATGCCGTCATAAGTTTCCCAAGTGTTATCAATACCAAAAGATCAATTCAGAAATACAATTACCAAGTCCAGATTATTACAATAACAATTATGGTCAAGTCCAAGGTGGTGATGGTTACCAATATCATGGAACCTCAAGTTGATGACTCTGATCAATCATGGTGTGGGACATACCATGAGGCTCAAGGGTGGTTCTCACAGGTAGGATAGAGCCATCCTCCCACCCTTGACTCACTGAGACTAATTCTCAACCCAAGGTGTACCCAACCCAACTATCACAAGGTGGTTCTCAAGGTAATTTAACAATGGCAGGTCAAGGTCTATTTGGTCAAATATTGACCATAATTTATAATGTGAAACCAAGGTGGGACCAATTCCCAACCAAAATTAATCAAAACCCAATTCAAGGGTCCAATTGTGCAGGTCTCACCTCCATTGGGCTCAGCGGTGTACCGGTGGGTACCGATTGGGGATTTTTAACTAAATTTAGAGCACTGTTGGTACCCTCACCGGTGTACCGGTGGGTATCGACTAAGCCCACTGTGTTTTTCGAGGTTTCTCTTGGTTGGCAAGGCCACTAGGGGTTGGTACCCGCCAATGGACCTCGGGATATGGATCCCATATCCAATATTGGGTTCACCAATCACCTGATTATGGCAACTGACTCTCTTGAGGCAAAACATCTTCTAACTACCAACTGAGTGCCCCCTTGGAAGCATAGCCTGGTTATCCACGAGATGAAAACACATATGAGCAAGTTCAACTCTTGACTGCTTGAACACGTATTCAAAGAAGGCAACTTTGTCGCAGATTGTCTAGCTAACGATGTGATAGCCATGGATAGCGTTATCTATTATTCGAGTGACAGCCTCCCAAAGATCATTGACAAGGATAAGCGTGGAGTTCTACACGTCGTAATGTTGGTACTAGTGACTTTTTGATGTAATAGTCTTTTCTAATAGTTTCATAGTTTGTAGTTTCATAGCTTCAATGTTGTAAAGCTGTGAGCCTCTCACGACATGTGAGTGTTCGATGTTTCAGCACCCTTATAGAGCTTTATTTTCACCTTTGGAATATAATTACTTACCGTTCCAAAAAAAAGGGCATGAAATCAAACCTAATTAGTCTAGAGGCATACCAAACAATCAATCGCATATAAATCATCAATTATATCGATTAAACCAACAAATCTCAATGCATTCATATCCAAAACCAAATCCATGATCATATTGCAATCAAACACAATAAATCAAATCTTAACAACATCTTAATCAGATTATACAGAAAATGAGACTTACCTTCTCCTTCAGCTGAGATCTAGATCTGGGCTAGCTTCATCTATCTTCAAGTTCCTCCATTCTTTCGTCTTCTTCTTCTTTCTTTCTTTCTTTATTCTTTCCTTTACTTCTTCTTCTTCTTCTTGGGACGACTAGGGTTTTGGGTTAGGTTTTCCATTCTATTCTCCTCTATCTCAATCCCAAAACAAAAGGGACGTTTGAGGAAAGAGTTTATAGAAGATTTCCTTCCATCCTCTCACCCCACGCACCTCCCACGATCATACTAACAAACACAAATCTAAATTCCACCCTATTCCCAGAAGTTATATTAATTACTAATATGCCCCAATTCACATATACATATTTCAAAGTAAGTCTAATGCTCTTATTTATTTATTAGTTGCCATTATTAAGTCCTGAAAACCCCCAGTTAGGTCACCTACTAATTATTTTTATGATTCCCAGAATTTTGAATGAAGTTTATTAGGTCAGGTCTTTACACTAAGGAAGGGAGGAAAGTTCAGAACTTGAACTAGAAGAGGAGAAAGAAGAGTCAATAGCAACATCGAAGTAAGTATTCAGTTTAAGTTTTATTTTCCATTTGAACTAGGTGAGATGTTATATTCACTGAATATGACATCGCACACTATATTGTTATCTAAACTTCTTATCATTCTTCTCAAAGCATGACAAAGGACTTAAATTTCTGGGTTTTTATTCCATAAGATTACCAAGGTAAGAAGTGGATTAAACATGATTAGTATATTGGGTTTTGTGCCGAATTTGGTACTACGATGTGTGAATGATTGATTTATTGTGAAAAATGTCAAGTTTACAAAATATTAGAGTTTTCTGGGCTGTCCTGACGTACGGCTAACCCATGCGGTTAACCGCATGGACCAACCGCACATCTGGACAGAACGGCTAACCTATCCGGCTAGCCGCATGGACTTAGTCGTGTCCCTGCTGAGCCGTACGGCTGACCTTGCGGCTAGCCACATGGACAGCCGCATGCCTCAAGGCTTCTTGGGTTTACTGTCCAAGCAGTCGTAACTGAGGACAGTCGGCCGTATGCCAGCCATCCCATTGTGCATTTTTGTTTGGTCTCTGGTCAAGCAGCCGCATAGGAAATGGCTAGCTGCAAGGGCAGCTGTATCCCAAATGGTTGGGTAAAGGCTACCTTGCGGTTAGCCATTTTTTTCAATATGATCCGTTTGATTTGAAATTTCATAAACATGTTTATTTTGACTTGATTAGGACAAATTTGATGTTAGTTTTGCTCAATTGTGATTATTTCATATAGTTAGTTCCTTATGGACTCAGTTGCTATGTTTGATGATTTCGACCAATGGGTGAGTTTTTGATTGAACATGATTTGGACTCTAAATTGATTTTGAGCATGTTTTACATCTAAAGTTACGTTTGCACATGTACACAAATTGCCTGATTATCTATTGTGAACAAATCACTTGCACTTCATGGCCTATTTTGCATAATTGACCTTGTGTTAGGTTTAATTGCTGAACTATACCTTCATAACTTCATATTGCTGGAGTTTATGATTTAATCGAGTGGTGTTATGATCTGGGAATCATGATACAAGTGAGGAAGTCCCGGATGGACAAATTTGCATAGGTTGAGGGATTTGCTACCCCAATATACCAATACTTTTCATCTTGATATCGTATTGGATGTAACAGATGCCGAGTGAAATTCTGTTGGTATTCGGGTAATGTATGGATCACTGTGGAGAGTTCCTATTTCGAATGCCTTGGATACGTTCTCGTGATCAAAAATAAGAGTGGGGATTGTTCCCATTAGGTCGTAGCCCCTAGAAACTACGATGCGCCCATGGAATAACTTAACTTTGAAAGTGGCTCTGTATGGGGGGGATGGTTTGATAAGACATCTTGTTCAAAGAAAGATGGATCGAGTGTGGGACATACACTATTCGAATACTAAATAGCATGCATGTTGCATTTCATATGATTGTATTTAGATCACACTTGGTGATTATAACTGTTTAGGTGCACAAAATGCATTGCATCCTTAATAATTGAATCACATTCATATTGCATTAAATTACACTTTATATCATTCTAGCTATATGTTTTGTCTATGGGAATATCTTTGAAGAATGGCATTGACCCTACTTCAATCCAAAATACCACCTAATTTGTTTATGTACTGAGCTAAGTGTAACTAACGCTTTCAAGCAACCATATTTCAAGAATTATAGATGAAGAAACTGCCGCTTGTGGAGAACACGGAGAACAAGACTTCGATGATGTTACCGGATTTTATGGATGCATGGATTAAAGATTATCTTAAATTTTGTAATAGGATCTATTGGTTGCTATGCCTTAGTTTTCTTATATATATATATATATATATATATATAGGGATTTTTTATTTAAGCATGAAATTAGGAAAATTGTTAGTTTATTTCCGTGTTTAATTTCTTGATTTTGATGTAATAGACTTTTATTTAATTATTTTTAGTAACATATTTCCAAAACTTTTACTCCTATTTTATGATTTAGTTTTGTATTGATCCACTTCCATTTGTTATTGGGGTGAGAGTCATTTTTCAAATCTTATAGGGACTCAAATGAGATTTCTAAGATTTAGGATGTGACAAAAATAACCTCAGTAGGATTCTCGATCCCACCGAGCTTGCCTACGAACATATATAACTTATTTAATATATTTTTTTTTGTGATTCCTCTGTTAGTTAGGAACACAACGCAACAAGTTTGAAGCAACTCCAACAAGTACAGAATTACTTGTGTCCAAACTACTGAAATGGTGGAGAAGCTAAAACAAGCATCGGTAGCTCGACAGCTACTGAGTCACCTACTGAGCCAGCCCAACTCTCGGCCTTTGCTACCGAGGCTTGGCAGCTACCGTGATTTGCTGCAGAGGTCTCTTGTTAGGAAGCTCGGCAGCTACTAAATGCTACCGAGCTTGGATTATTTATTTTATATATTTTTTGGGTTTCGCTTTCAGTTAGGAACACAATGGTCCAAGTTTGTGTTCAATCTGATAAGTATAAAAATAGTTATGATTACAATACCGACGAGGTGTCAAAACATAATGGTCCCACATTTTGAGGACACCTTGGTTTTAGGGTTACTAATATGTGTGAGATGTTGGTTTTGGGAAAAATACATATATAAGATTTTGTACGACATAATGAATTACTTACCTTAGTTTTTGTATGCAATGACTAGGTAAGGTATGTTATGAGTGTTGATATGGTTCCATGAGTGTTATAACATGTTAGAAGCATGATATGTGATATTAGAATTAATGAATGTCCAAGCATATGGATTAATGAAAAATGTGATGTGTGTGGGTCCCATGTGATCCTATGAACTGTGATATGTGATATAATTGAGATGAATAACATGATATGAACTATATGGTATGAAGTTAGGGTGAGTATTATCCTAGATTGATAATTTGCTAAGTGTATGGTATATGGGTTCTATGTGTGTTTTCTGATTTGTGAAGTGTTTGAGAGTGAAGCTAGAGGCAATCACTGATGATCCTTGTGTTGTGTGTGACACAAGATGTTTGTACTAATTGTTCGTGTGAAGGTGAATTTCCTACCTAGGGTACATCCTGAAAGGAAAGAGGGTAGATTTCCTACCTAAAGTACCATCCCGTAAAAGGAAAGAGGGCAAATTTCCTGCCTAGGGTACCATCCGTTGAAAGGAAAGAGGGCAAACTTCCTGGCTAGGGTACCATTCCCTGAAAGGAAATAGGGCGGATTTCCTGCCTTGGGTATTATCCCTTGAAAGGAAAGAAGGTGGCATTCTCTACCTTGGGTATTATCCTCTAAAAGAAATAAATACTAACAGTGACATGGTCGGAGTTCACAGTTAGGCTTGGCCTAACACCCTTGCATACTTGCATCATTTCATATCATCATTTGCATTGCATCATATTTCATTGTGTTCTTGATTGTGTGTGCTCATCATCCGTGTGCTCATAGCATCAATCTGCAAGTACTGCATTGCATTGATTGTTATGTGATTGTGGTGTATTGTGTGTTGTATGATTTAGTGTTTGACTTTGGTGTGATGTGTGATTACTATGTCAACTGCTCATTGATGTGTGAATGTGAGTGTATGTGTTGTTAATGGTATGATGATCAACAAGAGTGAAATGACACTGTTGAGAAAGAGCCATGGGAGTTGGTTGTCATGCCCCAAATCTGAGATATAAGATCTCAAGGATTCAATGGAAACAACCTTCGGATCCACCACATGGATATGGATAAATAGCCACATAACCAACCCAAAGTAATAAAACAGTGGAAGTCTGAAATATTTAAAGCTAAACCATAGCCTAATTAAAAGTACATTGGACTAATCACCCACAATATAGCAATCCTAACATTATTACAATTTTTGTCCTCCAGGGGTCAAACCAAAGTAATAAAAACAAGTAAAGAAAATCTGTAGTCTCTAAAATAAAAACATCTCTAAGTCATGTCACTTCTCCAGTAGTCAGCAGGTCAGATAATCCGATCACCTGTAAAAATAAGGATCAACCGAAGCTTAGTAGAGAAAACCAACGAGACTACAATATCTATGTTTATGCATGCATAACAATATAGTTAATTCATGTCATCCATCATGTAATAACACAATTCAATGTATATTAAACATGTTCTCATACTTCTCACATATTAGTACGTACATCACATGAATTCAAAATTCACATGGACTCTAAGCAGATCACATTACAACAATTCCATGATTTACCATTCCCATAGTTCCACTATGTTAATACAACCTACATGATCCTATCATGTTCAACCAAATTCTACATGTATCTACCATATTCCAAATAACACACATACAAGTACTCACATGGTTCCACCATATGTCACAACAAAAGAATTACATCAAACACATAGTCATACTATGTTTCATAACAATATCCACATGGTTGTTCCATGCTACGACCAACACACAAAATAATCACTATATGGTTCCACCATGCTACGATCAAGTAACCACATCATAATATCATATATAGTACACATAGTCTCACTATGTTTACAAACAAACATCACATGGTTCTACCATGTCACAATCATCATTCTTTTAGGGACTTTCACCCACGGTGCAATACACCCGTAATCAAGTATCAACATTCACATAACATTCCTTTAGGGACTGTCAACCATGGTGGAAGTACACCCGTAACTAATCACAATCAATATTTTTTAGGGACTTTCACCCATGGTGGAAGCACACCTGTAACTAATCAATATCCAATCCACATTCCTTTAGGGACTTTCACCCATGGTGGAAGGACACTTGTAACTAGTAACATAATCCACATTCCTTTTGTGACTTTCACACATGGTGGAAGTACAAATGTAGCCAATAACAATCACAATCAATCCACACTAGCTACCAATGATAATGCATTTTAATCAAACACTCAACATGTGCAATGTAATGCAATGTATTATGCAATTATGAGATGAGATGAGTGCAATGCAATGCAATGCAGGTATGACCAGGCCTAGCCCAATCATATGCTCAATCCAATTCACAATCATGCAACATTTTCTTTTAGGGACTTGCACCCACGAAAAGAACTCACCTGTTGAGACCATCACATTTTAAGGGCTTGCACCCACGGCTAGAAACACGTTATGCTAGTAACCCACTCTTTTACGGACTTGCACCGATGGTAGAAAGCCACCTTTCAAATTCCTCTAGGGGACTTGCAGTCACGGTGGAATAAACCTGTTACGGCCATTCCTGTAGGGACTTTCACCCACGGTGGAAACATACCTATAATCAGAACCTTCACATTTTATGGGGCTTTCACCCACGGCTGGGATACTCCTTGTGCTAGTAACCTTTCCTTTTGGGGACTTACACCCTCGGTGAAGAACACTCATCTAGATCACAATTTAAGACACAATCATCAATCACAGATAACATTCACAACATAGATACTCACTGTATCCCCAATCAACACACAAGGTTTCATCCAATAAACACATGGCAAACATAAGTCAAACCAAGTCAACCTAAATCAACCTTAGATAACAAAGTGTCACGACCAAACCAAAAATTCCAAATTTCTGAGATTTTCAGGCTTAAGTCTGTTGGTCCGGAAAACCAACTTCGACCCGCTTCCCGGTCGGTTTGTGGTTCTCGCTCTCGGTCATGGGGCAGAAGCGTGTGCAGGCGTGCCAGAACTTTTGCAGGTTCACCTGAAAGACAGGTCATGTGAGTCAAACTGCGTAATTTGATTGTTAAAGTAAATCGGTTGATGTGTGGCCGATTGTAAGTCAGACGATTATATGGTTCACGATCTCGAAGGACCAACGGCTGATCCAGAGAATCTGATTTTATGCGATCAATGACACTCTTTATAATAAAAACAAGTAGAATTAGGAGTCAATACACAACTTAGAAAGATAAACTCTCTAATTTGAAAAGGCAAAGTAGCAGTAACAAAGAAAATACAAAATCCTCTTGCCGTTCCTTAGGCTCTGATCGCGGAGCGTGACAAAACTACTTCACTTTGCACGAGACAGCATGTAAGGGACTAACAGGAGGGTCTCCATGAATCTCCAACTAGGATTCCTTCTTCGCTGGCTGGAGGGACCTTCTACTAGAAAATCAATCCAAGTAGAGAAGTAGGTGTAGTAGGATCATGGCGAGAGCTAAATATTAACTGGCGATCGCTGGGAATCATAAACTAAGTTAGAGTACTGATAATCTAAATTTGAGAAGCTATGGAGTTCTCTGACTGATTTGTTGTGGATGCTGTGGAGAGCTTTCTCGTTTCGGCCGGTCTCTATTTTATAGGCCATTATGGCAACCATCTAACGATTTGTGGATAGCGGGTGGTTTATTCCTCTTGATTTGTTGACACCAGGCCCACTAGCCTAAATCACGCTTTCTTGCTTCTGAGTCCATGCCTTTCTTCTTTGAATTGAAACTTTCTCCTCCTGCCACATGTAAGCAGTTGTAGAAACTACTTTTGAAACTTTCAAAAGACACTGCCATGTGTCATTTTCAAAATGTTCCATATGAGAGTGGTCATAATAACTACCAGCTCCATGTCTCTTCATTGAGATATGTAATGATGGGTAGTTATCATGACTACATTGAAGCTTCCATGTGAGCATGTTGTGTCATCTTCATGATGTGCCACATGGCAAAAATCTGATCCATTGAGAACTATTTGTAAAATATGGCCTAAACATTGCTCCCCACCTCTTGGATATTTGGCACATGTGTAGGAAAATGTCTAAGAGGTGAATGAAAAAGGTTATCGGATGATATTGTGATGGATATCGGCCTTCTTTGAACATACCTCCATAGGTCAAGCTTGAGCTGCCCCCTGAGCAAGGGCAACCGACCATGATTTCGGCCATCCATAATGCTATTTCGACCAGCCAAAATGCTATTTCGGCCGTAGAAATGAGTAGTCTTCATCTTGAGTAGATTGCCCCCGGGCAAGGTCAATTTACCGTAATTTCGACCGGCCATAACGCTATTTCGGCCGGCCAGAATGCTATTTCAGCCGTAGAAATGAGCAGTCTTCATCTTGAGTAGATTGCCCCCCGGGCGAGGTCAATCGAATGCTATTTTGGCTGGCTAGAATACTGTTTCTGCCATAGAAATTAAGGATCAGATTTCCCCCTAGGCGGAATGTTTCGACCATCATGGCTTAGACTTCGACCAATATGGTTTATGGCTTGCAAATCCATCAGAACATTTTTATTAAATGGAGTGGGTGGTGATCCTACCTCAGTACTTGAGATGGTCAGGCCTAGTATTTCGGCCGACGCGGTATTACTGTCTACCCAATCAGAATATGGTTTGCGGTGCAACGGTCGAGATAACCGTCTAGTTGGCATGTTGGCCACCACCTCTTGAACCCAGTGGTACATCTGTTCCCTTTCCGTTCCTTTGACCGGTCTGGGTACCTGTATTTCAATGTTTGGCATTCCTTGGTCGGTTCGTACCTGACCGTTATGGCCAAGGGGCTCCTTCTGGTCGTTTACTGGTCTAACCGACCTTGGAGGATTGGGTCTGGTTGGTGGAACACTCAATGTGGTTTGTGGTTGCTCAATGGGATTGAAAATTCCATTCTCATTCATACCCGTTCTAGCCGAAGTTTCGTTATCCCCGGCCGAATTGTTCTCTCGTTTCATCATGAATTCTATTTCAGAAGAAATTCTGTTGAATCCTTCTGCCATGGTCACATGAGTGCGTCTTAGATCTACACTCATTCTTATTATGGTCTTATTTAAATTTTGTAGAGCTGCCAACACTCTATCATTGAATGGAGAGGATTGTGCCATTTAACTTCACCATATGTATCCCACCGGGCGTGCCAAAAAGATGGCTGGAGGGAGCTTCTGCGAAAAACTCATTCCAAGTAGGGAAGTAGGTGTAGTAGGATCTTGGCGGGAGCTAACGATTAACTGGCGATCGCTGGGGATCATAAACTAAGTTATAGTACTGACAATCTAAATTTGAGAAGCTATGGAGTTCTCTGGCTGATTTGTTGTGGATGTTGTTAAGAGCTTTCTCGTTTTGGCCGGTCTCTCTTTTATAGCCCATTATGGCAACCATCTGATGATTTGTGGATAGTGGGTGGTTTATTCCTCTTGATGTGTTGACACCAGGCCCACTATCCTAAATCACGTTTCCTTGCTTCTGAGTCCATGCCTTTCTTCTTTGAATTGAAACTTTCTCCTCCTGCCACATGTAAGTAGTTGTAGAAACTACTTTTGAAACTTTCAAAAGACACTGCCATGTGTCATCTTCATAATGTGCCATGTGAGAGTGGTCATGATAACTACCACCTCCATGTCTCTTCATTGAGATGTGTAATGATGGGTAGTTATCATGACTACATTGAAGCTTCCATGTGAGCATGCTATGTGTCATCTTCATGATGTGCCACATGGCAAAATCTGATCCATTGATAACTATTGTAAAATATGGCCTAAACAAAGTCGCAACCTTCACCCTATATTTCTATGGGAGTGGATAGCATTGGTCAAAACATAAGCGGAAGCAATAACATATTGTAGTAGGATATAAGTAACTAAAATAAAAGAACAAATCTATTACAAGATAAACAATAGAAATTCTAACTCTAATACAATTCTATAACTGATACAGATGATCTATAACCCAAACCCAGGCTCTCTCTATGCGACCAAGCTCCAAGACTTGAAAAGTCTAAATCAACATACATAAGCTGGAAAGCCCAGATGAGTAACCTCTCAGTGCAAGGTGCTTACTCATAACCCAACATTATGAGAAAGACACATATTACGTATATGATATGACAATATATGTGATGTGATCAATATGCATCTGTGCATAAGGTGATAAAGGTAAAATCAACAGATATCGCACAAAGTGCAGTTCTCTCCCAACCACACAAGGTATATAATCCAGGGTCCACATCATAAATATCCTTATGCCTAATTCTATATGGAAATTAGGCCAAGTGTTTCATACACGAGGCGCTCATACTAATATCAACAAAGATATGCAATGCGAATGAAAATACAATGTTGTATGGAAAGTGAAATATAGTAAGTTCCAATGTGATCTCAATCTCTATCCGGGGTGTCTCAGCAAGCTGAATTCGCCCCAAGATGTTCCAGCGACTTAAAATCATCCCCCATCGTAACGGTGTAGAAGATAGGATTATTCTATGTGTACAACATAGTTTTAAGGGCTTTCAACCTAGGAGTCACAATCGCCCCACCTTACTTTTGATCATGGGCCAATGACCAAGACTTGCACCCACGTGCGGCTCCCTCAAGGAGTCATACATATTCGTAATCTAACAGAAGGGTACTATGGTCTCACTGTCTCCCAAGCTTACACCAACGTGCGGATCCTTGGGATAGTTCACCATCTTCCACGTTTACACCAACGTGCGGATCCTTGGGTAACCAACACACTTCAAGTCTGTAGAGACCTGCCCTGTGTGGGTTTCTCTCCCAACTTGGGTGTAACAATAGGGTCCTCTCATAGGACAATCATAGAAATCAAGTCAATATCTCAGGTGTTAGTCTAAACCCAAGGAGGTATCACATGGGGTATTAGACTAGGCCATCACAGCCGAAAGGTCCATATGCAACTCATCATATTCACTTCTTTTAGATTTGTGCAACACACAATGCATCATAGACATATATTCAAATCATCAAGCATATGGGCACAATCCCATGATTCTACTCTACAAGGCA
>JAUPMG010022783.1:0-15061 GCA_031762675.1 Pachysandra terminalis | reverse complement strand
TGGCACCAAACTCTTCATTAATAATACACCATGGATGCATCAATGTGATCCAATTATTATAAATATACATGCGAGGCATCCGAGTGCCTAAGCCAATCACATTCTCAAGGCATATTTACAAAGGCATCTCAATATGCCTAAACTCACAAATGAGTGAACAAATCAAACATTATAATTACTATTTACATCCCAACATGTGTATTAAGGTGATACAAAGCTAATAGGAGAGTTTGGGGGGCCATGCTTACTCATTTTCCCGAAATCCTCTATTGCTCGGCCAAAACTAGAAATCTAAATTTCTGGGTGAAGGGGTCAAATTTTGCTTGATACACGCGCTCCCATTGGAATCATCCCATTTGAACCAGTGGAGCTGTTCGGCGAGGTGCTCGGCAACCATTCGGCGCGTCGAAAAGTGCAATAGTGTGCCAAATGAGTGGCACCTTGGGATTTGGTCCAAATGAGTCTCGATAGACGAGACATCAATTTGGTTTGGTCACTTGTGTAGTTCGGCGGCCTCTTAGGCTCGCCTAAAGGGGTTCGGCGACCACTTAGGCTCGCCTAAACTGTCTTCGGCGTCAATTCCCAAGAGCCAAAAATGGTCTCTGAGATTCGACGATCTGTTCGGTGTGTCGAAGCTGGGGAAAATGCTAATATGTTTGAAATTTCACTGGGAGTTTGGTCTTGATCCCAGGACGGTTCGATTATAATTATACCTCCTATTCTCTCCACTTAGGGTTTGGTTTTTCCACATATGAGATCAAATAAGGTGATCTAGTGTTTAGGGTTTCCACATGCATCATAAATAAAGATATAAATCCCAAAGAGAAGGTGGGTATAAGGCAAACAACCCTTCTCTTAGGTCGAAATGCTAAAACACAACTAAATAACAACTTCAAAGATAGATTACTCAACTTGGGGTATCATCGGAGTAGTATCGGAGTCGATTCACCGTCTATTATGATCTCCATGATTTTCCCATAAGCTTCATTGCTCCAAGAGAAGAGAAGAGAGGAAGAAGAAGAGAGAAAATGTTGAAATGAGCCTAAGGGCTCTATTTATAGGCTTTACGGGTCACATGTGAATAAGTTCAATAGCGGGGGGTAAAATGGGATTTCAGATTCTATATTTTTCGATAGGTCACCTAAGTAGGCTCTGTTAGAGGGCTTTACTGGTGGGGCTGGGGTGGATCTCGGAAGTTGATGAATGTGATTAGTTATCTAATCTAATTATTTAAAATTTAATTAATCTCTAAGGTTCTGCTGACTAATCAAGTTGGCTACTTAAATTAGTTTAATTTCTTGATTGGTCTCATTTTCTGGTGTTAGGGATCTAATAGGCACTAACCTAGTTTACTTGTGGACCTAATTTAATTGTTTTAAATTAAACTTAATTACTAATCCTAATTAATTGACGATAAAGGTTCAGGTCCTTACATATTTCCTCCATTAAAGAGGATCTATTATGAAGAAGTCTGAAATTGAAAGAATTTGAGAGTTAAGAGGTAGAAGACAACAGTGAGTAAAGACTCAGAGAGAGAAAGTGGATAATCAGTCATTAGAATTTTTGAGGATATCTTGCTCTGAGATATGCATTCGAACTGACTCTTCAGTTATTGCAATATTCTCTTTTCCCCCTTGTCTCTTCTCTTTGTCTTATTCACAGGTGACGTTTGAGCAGGAACGCTCTTGGAAGAACGGCTGTTCGACGGTTTAGGCTGTCTTGAGACAGGCCCTACCTATCTCTCGAACTGACTCTTCAGTTATTGCAATATTCTCTTTTCCCCCTTGTCTCTTCTCTTTGTATTGGTTCATTTGTATTCGAACTGACTCTTCAGTTATTGCAATATTCTCTTATCAGTGTCTTTAACAACTTCTTCTACACCCCTTTCCCTTCCTTCATAGAAGTCCATGATCAAGAGATGACCTGGAGTCTCATGAATGATGGGATGGTGTCACGCCCCAAATCCGAGATATGAGATCTCGAGGATTCAAAGGAACCAACCTTCGGACCCACCACGTGGATACAGATAATCAGCCACAAATCAACCCTTACCTGGTTGAATCAAAGTCTCAATAATATAAATACCATCAAAAGTCTCTCAAATTTAAAACCATAGCTAAACCAAAACTAAGTTGAGCATCAATCCATAATAAAGTAATCAAATCAAAATAACATCTATTACAATTTCCGCCCTCTAAGGGTCAAACTAAATAGAGTAAAAACTAAATAAAACAAAGTCATGTAGTCTCAAAATCCAAAGTATCTCAAACAGAAAATCTCCTCACCAGTCAGCCAGGATCAGATAAAATGATTACCTGTAAAGATAAGAATCAGCTGAAGCCTAGTAGAGAAATCCTACGAAACTACAACATCTACTTTTATGCATGCAAATCAATACGATTCATTTAATGCATTTCAATTCATCATATACTATCACAGTCATATGTATATTAACATGCTATCTTACATACTAGCATGAATATTACAATCATCATATGAAGTCTCTAATCACATGGAAACTATACACTATCAAGTCAAAACCAGTCAATGGTTCACAAATCCTATAGTCCCACTATGTTATTACTACACACATGATCCCATCATGTTCAAGCATATTATACATGGTCTAATCATGTTCCAAAACAAATATACATACATGCGTACACATGGTCCCACCATGTGACATAACAACAAGGATCTCAACAGACATATAGTCCCACTATGTTCCATAACAAACACTACATGGTCCTACCATGCTACGGCCAAACAAGTATATAAACAAACACCACATGGTCCCACCATGCTACGACCAATCAAACACATAAACGAACCCCACATGGTCCCACCATGCTACAACCAGTAACCACAAGGTCCCACCTTGCTACGACCATTAACCACATAAATACAAATCACATATCATACACTAGTCTAATTATGTTCACAACAATATTCACATAACCATTCTTTTAGGGACTTGCACCCACGGAGGAAGCCACCTGTACAAACCTTTTCTTTAAGGAAATTTACCCACGGTGGAAACACACCTGTAACCACATGGTCCCACCCATGCTATGACCAATCAACCACAAGGTCCCACCTTGCTACGACCAATGCGACCCAATCACAATCAATTCAAGAAAGTCAATGAATATGCATCACAGTCAACTCAAACACACGTGCAATGCAATGCAAGTGAATTATGTAAGCATGGAGTGAAATGAGGTGCAATGCAATGCATGGTGTCACCAGGCCTAGCCCAATCATATGCTCATTCCAACTCACGACCATACGACTCATCCTTTTAGGGACTTGCACCAATGGTAGAAACACCATTCCTATTCCTTAAGAGACTTGCACCCACGATGGAATACACCAGTAACGCGCCATACTTTTAAGGACTTTCACCCACGGAGGAAGCCACCTGTACCATTCCTTTAGGAAATTTCACCCAAGGTGGAAACACAACTTATCAGTAGCCCTCTCTTTTGGGGACTTGCACCCACGGAGGAAAGCCGCCATTCTTATTCCTGAAGAGACTTGCACTCACATAATACACCAGTATACTTGCATTCCGTTTAGGGACATGCACGCACGGTGGAAGTTGACCTGTAACCATACCTTCATTTAGAGACTCTCACCCACGGTGGAATACAACCCATGCCAAACCTTCCTTTAGAGACTTTCACCCATGGTGGAATACACCCATGCCATGCCTTACCTTTAGGGACTTTCACCCATGGTGGAAGGTCACCCGTCCAGATCATAAATTCAAGTTATTCAAACACAAACATCAAACACAGTCATTGATACTCACAGTACCCTCATTCAATCATTCAAGTCAAACATCAAGATCAACACAAGTCAAACCGAAGTCAACATTTGATGCTAAAAGCACTATTCATCCAATCAAATCCTACATGAACATTTCTAATCATACTAATCCTATCTTGAGATCCTATAATCATAACCAAATCACTAAAGTCAATATCACCTCATTTTCCATCCAAATCAGTCCGATTATCCTGAATCTTAGACTTTCTCCTACACTTTACATGATTCAACCAATTCTAAATCTTTTGCACACAAACCAACTGTATATGCACCTGCACAACTCACTAGGGATCATATCCCTACAATTTGGGGTCATTTGGACCTCGGTATCTGCCGAGACTCCTATCGAGCTCCTCGGTAGCACTCCTACCGCGCCTAGGTAGCAAGTCCAAAATGTATGACATTCTGGGCATTTTCGGTAGCTACTCAATAGCTGCCGAGACTGCTACCGAACTGAAAATTTGGCCTGTTTCTGGGTTTTCTTATAGGGCTTCGTGCCTCTAACCAAAACAAAGATTTTCGAAGGTTCTAACATTGGTTTTTTAGTCTCTACAACCCAGTTATATGATCCAAACATCAAACACATAAAAACCTATATTGTTCTATAGATCTAAACAAGTAAATTTATTCAATACAATATTAGATCTAAGAACATATTTACAACCCTTATGAACATATAATAACCCAAGAAAACACAACTACTCATGTTAAGCATATAAATCAGATAAACAACATAGCATGCACCCAATCTAGTTTCTCTAGATCTTAGATTTAACATGCTTTCACTTCAAGAACATGCATCTCATCTGTATCTATAGTATTGAAATCATCCATAAAGCTAGTTACCTTAGAAACACAGGAATCCCTACCTCTTTTCCTATGCTTTTTCTGCGACTATCTGGCATCATGGATCACCCATCAATCTTCTCTTAGCAGCCTTTTCCTTCTTCTTCTTCATTCTTTCCTTTTTCTCTCTTTTCTCTTCAGCAAAACCCCTTTATCTCTCTTTTAATTCTTGTTTGATCATGTGAAACAATCTCTCTCTCTCTTGATCGTGTACACTAAGCATTAGAATAGGTTATAGAACCTTCCCAAACTTACATGTGTCCCTCCCAACTCTATCCATAACTTCCTAATATAATTTTCATGGTGAAAGACTAAACTAATCTTGATAACTAAGTTAAATGGCACCTCCATCCCCTTTGTCTTACACGTCCAAATCAAACCCTAGTTTCCATAAAATTTTAAAATAACTCAAGTGACCCCAATCTCTCTAATAGTACACATTAGACCCTATATTTTGTTAAAATTATAATCTCTACTAATTCCAATTATTTAATTAAACAATCCTATATAATCTTTCGCAAGGGATTTTCCTTGTTAATTATAATTAAATTATATTAATTATAATTTAAAGACATGGGTCACTGCATTCCCCCCCACTTTAGGACATTTCGTCCTCAAAATTTAAGGTTGTCCCTATTATGTATTCAAACTAATAATAATAGAGTCTAGTTCGCAATGCATTAGTGGGGTGAAGCCATCCCACTATTATAATCACATAACACATATGTTTTATTTCAAGTGAAGGCATAGGTATATAAGTTTCAATCACCCTAGTGTGAAATTTATAACATTAACATCATCACGCTGATAATTATAATCAATCTTAAATCTCATCGTATGATAAAAAGAACTAGTTTGCAGAGAATGTTCATATGATTATCTACTCAACCAATTTATGATTTGCTTACGTTATCTTTCATATTAGGGAAGTGTTGAGTCTAAAGCTTATCAGTGTGATCTACATATATTCCTAACCAGTATAATCCCTATGGTCATATATTTCTAAGCTTATACTTATCATGATGACATAAACATCATATCGTAACTAATATGATTAATTGTTATTATTCCATAAATTTAACATGATTACAACCACAATAGACACATTAAGTCACATACTTTGTCAAATTAGTATTACAAGTTCTAGTAACACTATAGAAGTATTAGTCCTAGGGTCACCCTATACTCTCGTATAGACTCTAGCTTTTCTACTTATAGCCATTACTTACGTAACTATCACCGTTCACCACATAACTAATATTCAACATTTATTTCAATGTAGTTCATACCAGCCATACAATTCACAAGAACTACATAGTTCAAACAGTCCACATATAGCACTCCAAATACTTTTTATACATAGGCACATAAGCATACCATATTAATTATTCACATTCTATACCAAATTATAATTCACACAATTCACAAAAGTGGCTCCTTGGTTCACATGTTTCTAGGTTTTCATCCTAGGTTTTCACTATGACCTTAGACTTCCCAAAGCCTAGACAACTTAAACCTAGCGCCATGATACCACCTCTGTCTTACCCCAAATCCGAGATATGGGATCTCGAGGATTCCAAAGAATCGACCTTCGGACCCACCACGTGGATACGGATAATCAGCCACAAATCAACATTTACCTAGTTGAATCATAGTCTCAACAAATATAAATACCAGCGAGAGTCTCTCAAATTTAAAACCGTAGCTCAACCAAAACTAAGTTGAGCATCAACCCACAATAAAGTAATCAAATCAAAATAATATCTATTACAATTTACGCCCTCTAAGGGACAAATTAAATATAATCAAAACTAATAAAACAAATTCATATAGTCTCAAAAGCCAAAGTATCTCAAACAGAAAATCTTCTCGCCAGCCAACTAGGATCAGACAAGATGAATACCTGTAGAGATAAGGATCAGCTGAAGCCAAGAAGAGAAATCCTACGAAACTACAATATCTACTTTTATGCATGCAAATCAATATGATTCATTTCATGCATTTCAATTCATCAAATACTATCACAGTCATATGTGTATTAACATGTTAACTCACATACTAGAATGAATATTACAATCATCATATGAAGTCTCTAATCACATGGAAGCCATACAATATCAAGTCATAACCAATCAATGGTTCACAAATCCCATAGTCTCACTATGTTATTACTACACACATGATCCCACATGTTCAAGCATATTCTACATGGTTTAACCAAGTTCCAAAACAAACATACATACATGCGTACACATGGTCCCACCATGTGACACAACAACAAGGATCTCAGCAGACACATAGTCTCACTATATTCCACAACAAACACCACATGGTCCCATCATGCTACGGCCAAACAAGCACATAAACAAACACCACATGCACCCAGCATGCTACGGCTAATCAAACACATAAACAAACACCACATGGTCCCACAATGCTACGACCAGTAACCACAAGGTCCCACCTTGCTATGACCATTAACCACATAAATACATATCACATATCATACACTAGTCTAACTATGTTCACAACAATATTCACATAACCATTCTTTTAGGGACTTGCACCCACGGAGGAAGCCACTTGTACAAACCTTTCCTTTAGGGACTTTCACCCACGGTGGAAACACACATGTAACCACATGGTCCCACCATGCTACGACCAATCAACCACAAGGTATCACGCCCTGGATCCCGATACCCGAATCCCTAGGTGGATGGCCCGGATCACAAGGTTAGACTTTTGGATTCCCAACCATGGAACATGACTAACCACAACAACTAGTAATAAAAGTCTAATAATAAATTTCATTAATTCAAGTCAGAGTGTGGAAGACAATAGTAATTAAATCAAAGTTTGGCTTCATAAGAGCCTACAATCCAAATAAAGGCTTAATTATCCTATTACAACTATCCAAACAGCGTCAAGTCCACGCTAATCATCTTGATCTGCAACATGAAATGTTACAGTGAGCTTGGAATGCCCATATAAGAAACATATTCCGATGACCAACCTCATCGAACAATGTTAGTTAAAATAGCATACATCAGTAAACACATCATGCAATTCATATCATATCAATCAAGTCTTTAATGCACAATAATTCCACAACATCAATCACATATCCACAAAAGCACTCCACTATCCGGTGATCAGCCGGTCCACATTCTCCACCAATCCCCGGTCTACGACCTTACGATCAATATGTCTCCACAACAATTCATCCCATGTGTACATCGTGGTTTTGTAGGATTCGTAACCTATCGGGCTCAATTCCCGAAGCTAGTTCTTACTTTTTTGGGAATTAAACACCCAAGGACAATCACCTTAACCTTTCAGGGAATTAAACACCCTAGGACGGTTATCCCTAACCATTTATGGGAATTACACCCAAGGATTGGCCACCCCCAACTATTCTAGGAATTCATACTTAAGGATTAGTTATCCTTATTTACAATTCCATCCCTTTAATTCACCCTCGCTTGAACCATCAATTGAACCAGTAGGAGTGCCAGTGATAAGGTTCTTCGAAAAATGTCTAGGGCCAATACACCTAAAAAATCCTTAGAACTACACTACAAGTTTCCTTTCAACAAACGGTCGGATATCCAGTGATAACGTCTTTCGGAAGCTCCCCGGGGCCCATACACTCGAACAATCCTTAGGAAACCATCACGGGATTCCTTTCCATGGCATACATGCACAATAAACTATAATTATCCCATGCAACTCATATTATTTATTGTCCACATTCATTATACAATTCAATTGATCAGTTACTCAAGTCAAACAATTATGAAAATTCGATCTGGGTCTGTATTGGGTCTTCCCCAGAGGCATCGGTGGACTGAAGCCTGCCGAATAGCCAAATTGGTCTGAAAACAAGTTGTTGTCGGTAGATTGGTCGGTGGATCGAAAGGTCTCTGTGAGTCTCAGGGTCTTCGACAGAGGCATCGGTGGATCAAAGCCTGCCAAATAGCAAAAATGGTCTATAAACATGTCTCTGTTGGCAGAGGCATCGGTGGACTGACGTCTGCCGATTTGCGCGAGATTTGGGTTTTTCTTTTGGTCACGGAATTCAATTCTAAGCTATCAAACACATTCTAAACTTCATGAATCATTGCATATGACTCCGAAAACATTCATAGACGTTCAATAATTCATTTAACATGCTTTCAAACAACGATTAGACACTTTATCATGATCAAATCTGGAAATCATCCAACCTTCCACCCAGTTCATAGTAACACGTCAAATCCATACATACAGACATGAAATCAATCTTACATACATTCATACTTCATGACATCAACAATAAACATGAAATCAAGCATTCAAAACTACCAGAATACCACAAGAATTATACAAAAGATGTTTCTTACCGATTAAGCGTTTGATCCTAGTGTTCTTCCTCTAGCCGACCCAACACAATCTCTCCCTCTCTTTTCTTTCTTATCTTCTTTTCTCTCAGCCAAAATCCTAATCTCTCTTCCCTCTTCTTACTTTTGGACGATTCCTCCCAACTTCTACCTCTCTTATAGCCGTTTTTGTTTCAGCCCTCTCCTTCCTTCTTTCTAATTCCAACGTGCAGTCCTAATCTGACTTAGAAAGCTTCCTACTCTAATACAAATCCAAGTTTTATTATTTAGAAACCTTCTAGATGAATTAACTAATTAAGCTCATTCTAATTCCTCCTTATGAATCTCACATGAATCTAATGTCCAACTAATCTAAGTTTAATTAATTACACCATTCTTCCCCATGCCTTCTATTAATTACAGTTTGATCCTAATTCTAGTTTAGGGTCACTACACAAGGTCCCTCCTTGCTACGACCAATGCCACCCAATCACAATCACAGTCACAATTAATTTAAGCAAATCAATGAATGTGCATCACAGTCAACCCAAACACAAGTACAATGCAATGCAAGTAGTTGTTGTAAGCATGGAGTGAAATGAGGTGCAATGCAATGCAGGGTGTCACCAAGCCTAGCCCACTCACATGCTCATTCTAACTCACAACCATACGACCCATCTTTTTGGGACTTACACCCACCGTAGAAACACCATTCCTATTCCTTAAGAGACTGGCACTCACGATGGAATACACCAGTAACACGCCATACTTTTAAGGACTTTCACCCACGGAGGAAGCCACCTGTACCATTCCTTTAGGGAATTTCACCCAAGGTGGAAACACAACTTATCAGTAACCCTCTCTTTTGGAGACTTGCACCCACGGAGGAAAGCCACCATTCTTATTCCTTAAGAGACTTGCACTCACAGAATACACCAGTATACTTGCATTCTGTTTAGGGACATGCACCACGGTGGAAGTTGACCTGTAACCATACCTTCCTTTAGGGACTCTCACCCACGGTGGAATACAACCCATGCCAAACCTTCCTTTAGAGACTTTCACCCATGGTGGAATACACCCATGCCATGCCTTACCTTTAGGGACTTTCACCCATGGTGGAAGGTTACCCATCCAGATCATAAATTCAAGTTATTCAAACACAAACATCAAACACAGTCATTGATATTCACAGTACCCTCATTCAATCATTCAAGTCAAACATCAATATCAACACAAGTCAAGCAGAAGTCAACCCAAGTAAAACCTAAGTCAACATTTGATGCTAAAAGCACAATTCATCCAATCAAGTCCTACACGACCATTTCTAATCATATGAATCCTTTCTTGATGTCCTATAATCATATCCAAATCACTTAAGTCAATATCACCTCATTTTCCATCTGAATCAGTCTGATAATCCTGAATTTTAGACCTTCTCCTACACTTTACATAATTCGACCAATTCTAGATCTTTTGCACACAAACTAACTTTATAGGCATGTGCACAACTCACTATGTTTTTGGTTCCCCAAGGTATCCCCAGGCTTCGCCTAGGACTATTCCTCCGAGGTACTGTCGGGCGCTGAAGTGGGGACCTCTCCCAATAAGGTTTGCTGCATCCACAAGGACTCGATACCGAGACCACTTGCTTAAGCGACCCGAGCCCCTTCCACTCGGGCCAACCTTCGTTGGTTGCACAACTCACTATGGATCATATCCCTAAAATTTGGGGTCATTTGGACCTCGGTAGCTGTCGAGACTCCTACCGAGCCTCGGTAGCAAATCCAGAATGTATGACATTCTGGACATTTTCGATAGCTGCCGAGGCTGCTACCGAACGACAAATTTGGCCTATTTCTGAGTTTTCTTCTGGGGCTTCATGCCTCTAACCAAAACAAAGATTTTCTAAGGTTCTAACATTGGTTTTTTAGTCTTTTCAACCCATTTATATGATCCAAACATCAAACACATAAAAACCTATATTGTTCTATAGAGCTAAACAAGTAAATTCATTAAATACAATATTAAATTTAAGAACATATTTACAATTCTTTTGAATACATATAATAACACAAAAAACACAGCAACTCATGTTAAGCATATAAATCAGATAAACAACATAGCATGCACCCAATCTAGTTTCTCTAGATCTTAGATCTAACATGCTTTCACGTCAAGAACATGCATCTCATCTATATCTATAGTATTGAAATCATCTATAAAGCTAGTTACTGTACAAACATAGGAATCCCTACCTCGTTTCCTATGCTTTTTGTGCAATTATCTGGCATCATGGATCACCCATCAATATTCTCTTAGTAGCATTTTCCTTCTTCTTCCTTCTTTCCTTCTTCTCTCTTTTCTATACAACAAAATCCCCTTTTCTCTCTCTTCTAATTCTTCCTTGACCGTGTGAAACAACACCTCTCTCTCTCTCTCTCTCTCTCTCTCTCTCTCTCTCTCTCTCTCGATCGTGTACACTAAGCATGAGAATAGGTTATGGAACCTTCCTAAGCTTACATATGTCCCTCCCAACTCTATCCCTAACTTCCTAATTTAATTTCCAAGGTGAAAGACTAAATTAATCTTCATAACTAAGTTAAATGGCACCTCCATCCCCTTTGTCTTACACATCCAAATCAATCCCTAGTTTCCATAAGGTTTTAAAATAACTCAAGTGACTCCAATCTCTCTAATATTACACATTAGACCCTATATTTTGTTAAAATTACAATGTCTACTAATTCCAATTATTTAATTACATAATCCTATATAATCTTTCACAAGGGATTTTCCTTGTTAACTATAATTAAATTATATTATTTATAATTTAAAGACATGGATCTCTACAGATGGCAATCACCAATTTGAAGGGGATGATTATTTTATGCCCTCTTCATCCTCTGCTCTTTAGGCCCGTCAAAATTGATCTTTGAAGGCACGGCTTCTTCCTTGCAGGGCGTTATACCAGTAGTCCAGCCACCAACCAGAAACCCTCCCATTTCTCTCTGGGGCAGCATGAGTGGCCTTGAAACCGGTTCTCAACCTCTGGTAGCCGTGCGCGCGCAAGAATCTTTGCCCCACGACCTCCATGTCTAGCACAATGGTCAAGATGGATTCAACATTGCGAGGAGGAACAATTTAATCTTTCCTGAACTGTCTGAGCACATGCTGAGGGTTGTAGACGGGGTAGCTACTCCCATAGTCCCTCGCCAAGCTAATCTAATAGCTCGGGTGGACTATCACCAAGAAGGTCCTTTCTTCCGGCAACAAGTTGAGCCAGTTGACAAGGCTCCTAGGAGTTTCTCCTTCCACCATTACCCCGAAGGGCTGCAACAGTTTGGTCCCTCTGTTGCGGTACTCAAATTCATATGCGACGTCCACCACTTGATGCAGCTGGACGTTGCGCTTTGGAGGAAACCTTGACTAAATCAAGGCTCACAGGATAGAATCAAGGCCCATGGTGAGGAGATGCTCCTCCACCGTTGAGAAATCTTGGGGGGCATATCTGGGATACCTCTCCCACAGGAAGTGTTGGAGGAAGTTAGCGTCCCCCAATGTCTCCATCAATCTCTCTCCCCGGCTTCGCTCCATGTCCTCACACAGTAGATCCAAATGTTCATACTGGGATCCCAAGAACAATGGGGCAAGGGGAACTTGAACTTCCCTTACGATCTTCATAGCTAGGGGGAATACCCGATCTACGACCTTGTCCACTGGGTATCCTTCGAGGACGTAGCTCACCAGCTAGAATACGACGAAGCCCGCCAAGTGAACTGGGTTGTCACGGCCTTCGCCCCATTAGCGCTTGAAGGTGACGCTGTCGGCCTTGGGAGTCTCCTCTTCATTCCAGAAGTACTGTATCCAACCATTGAAGGAGTAATTCGTGCTCTTGCCAGCAATCTTCCCTTTCAGTTTAGACTTCCTTAAAGTCTCCTTCGAACATGCCTTCAGCATGTCCAAGTCTATCTCCTCCTACGCAGTCAGGATGACTGCTCCCGGATTCTCCTCTCCCAAAACTGGAAGGTAGCACAGCATGGCTATGTCCTCCAAGGTGATGGTGACTTCCCCAAAAGCAGTCACAAAAACATGGTCATCCAGGTCCCAGCGGAGGACAAATTCCTTCAGGGCTTCGTAATCCCAATGATAATCACCCGTATAGATACAAATGGCCTCTAGAACTCCGACATCTAGTAGCTTCCGGTAATCCGCATTCTCCATGACGTGGACCACCCACTCCGGCCAGCTAGGAGGAAGGTTGAAATGGGATCTAAACCAAATATCGGACAGAGGGTAGTCCTGCCTCTTAGCCCGGAACACCGGTGCCTGACTCAGACGTGGGAACCCAACATTGGTCCACACCGTCTCCTCATAGGGGCAGAGCAGCTCTTCTTCGCTCTGAATAGCCTCAAAGGGCTTCTGACGCTTGACCACCTCCCAGAACGGATCAGTGAATACTTCAAGCTTAGTACATGTCTTCTTGCTGATAGAATCCTTCTTGGATGCCAATATAGTAGTAAAACAAAGGAAGAAGAAAACAATAAAGGAAGGAAGAAAGCACAGAACTTAGAGAAAACTCAAAGAAACCTTCAATAACTCAGGTTGTAGGAACCTTTCTTCTTCAATGAGTTTTGGATTTATAGAGAAAGATAGTTTTCGTTGCAGAAATTGAAAATGTGCTTTTGGCGGTTCGCATGATCCCAAGAAAAAAATCATTGAGTCTGCAACGCGTTATAGCTGCATTTAAAACGCACATCCTCGAAGGACGCGCATTTAATGCCCGCTATACTTAAGGTACGATCTCATGCTTTTCTATCTAGCATAGGAAACCTGAGACCGGGGGGCTATTGGTGATCAGGCGGGCTAATTAATCCATTAGACACGTGGCGCTATCTTAAAAGCACGTGTGCGTGTTTTCCAGGTATAGCCGCATACACTGAATCATTCAATAAAGTTGTGACCGCAAAGCAACCATCTCCCACGTGCCAGCTGTCAACAGCTGCTGTACAGTGATTAGACCGTTCGGTAAAACGATGATATTTGACCGTTCTTATCACCAAAAGGGAAATCTTCTCGGAGAAGCAAACTTTTTGAATTCCAGCTTGTAGGGGAACAACACGTGTCCCAAACTTCACAAACACAAGCTAATTTTCTTTTTGAAATGATCAAAAGGAAAAGGACTTCTGTTCCTATGGCATATTGCCTTCTGAGCACTTGAAGGAATAAGGATTTCTCATTTCCTGTGAAGGACCTTTTTTCTCTCGAAGGACAGATACAAGGGCGTGCTACCCCTAATGGACCTCTCAAACACATGAACCCTTAAATAAAACCTCAAAGTCACATCTACTCATTTTCTAGAACAGACTTTGAGTGATTTTATTGCAGTACCGTTACATTTCAAAGGTACTTCACTTGAAGAAAGATCTTCGAAGGAACTTTTTATGCCTTCTAATTCAGAAGTCATTCTTGGATCATATCCATAGACTTCGAATGACCACTTATTATGTTTTGCCTTGAGATGATCATGAAGCAAGTATATTTTCTCCTGCTAAAGCGAATTCGATGGCAAACTCGAAGGCTAAGCACCTCCAAATGGTGAACTCGAAGGTCAACCACCTCCAGATGGTGAACTCGAAGGAGGTACATTCCCTCATACTAAAAGCAAATTTGAAAGAGGTATATTTTTTCCTCCTAAGGCAAATTCGAGGCTGTCACGCCCCAAAATCCAATGACTCAAATCCCAATGAGGGAAGGCACAGATCTCGAGGTGAGACCTTCGGGATCCATTTCTGGACCGCGGATTGTCATATCACTAACCCAGACAAGGATGAATAAAAATAGCTAGATTCTCATTCATCTCAGAGTAGCGAAAGCTAACAAATGAAATAAGGAAGTAAATAACGAAATTACAATAAATGGCACTCAGCTGGGCCTTACATAAAAACTAATTCAAATCCAAATATCCATAAAAACAAAGTTCAACGGATAAACAACTAAGGAGTAAAAGCAATGAACGTCCAGCA